>JAODAL010033030.1:0-46086 GCA_025379985.1 Phyllomedusa bahiana | reverse complement strand
GGGAGAAATGGAGTCTAGTTTTTAAGAAGGCATGCTCCCATGACCTTCTGCTTCCTGGCCTCAGCACAGTGGTAGGGGAAGCTGCAGCTTGATAGGTGGTATTACTTCCCCCAGGGCCCACTCTGATTGTGGTGGTACTCACCTGCCCTTGTGTGATGTTGTTGTGTGGTGCCCTTGATGTTAGGTGCAGAAAACAGGAGAGCAGACAAAGGGTTAATTGGGAAAACATGTGACAATTCCTTTTTATTTCCCAGCAAGATGAAACACAAAGCTACCCTCTCCATTCTAGTTAGTTAGACAGTCCTTCTCTACTTTGCACACACCTGCAACAGGAAAAACATCCAATAATACACAAGTTCCTTTGTGATTGCGGCTACAAGGAGTTAACTGAGTAAAAACCCGAAGAGAACCGGCAATACACTGCTTTCTTTCTTCCAGATTTAGTCTAACAAGGAGTTTTTCTCTTACTCCAGGAGAGCTGGACTGGTTTGATGATCCAGGCCAGAGACAAAGACTGGACCTCGTCAGGTCCGTAGGCCAATGAGGGATGGTCTTTGCACTGCATCTCATAAAGTCTAGGATAAATCTGAACTAGCTGATGACAGATAAAAAAATCTAGATATCCATATTGTTCCTAAAGGGTCTATGGCAAGGAAACATAGCTGGGCCTGGAAGCTACAGTCTGACCAGGGACCTAGGTTTAAAGGGTCAATCACCCCCTCAATCCTCTAGCTTTTCTTTCCATCAGAGAGAACACACCAGACTAGAACCAGCCTCTAAAACCTAACACTAGGGACCTTTTATAACTTCTACCCCCTTCCCCTTTACAGTAACTATAACAACCTCTCTCCTGCTGCTGGCTTTCATATTCTATAGCAAAATAATTAGTTCAATCACAGTGACTTGGCAGTATTTATCTAGATTGCAATTACCATAACATACTTCAGACACAATATACCAAAAGGTTATTCAGAGCCCATTAACTTGCTCCTCAGACTGACATGAGGGTGAAACAATAAGCTCAGTCATCTCCCCATAAACACCCTCACAAAGATATCTTTAAAGAGCAAACCCAAAATGCTGCCACTCTTAATATAGTACAATTCCTTAGTAATGTACCAAAAGGGTTAACTTGATGCATAAAGGGTTAATCATTTACATTACAGCGTGTATGTAGGTACTTAGTGTAGGACTGGAGTGTGTGTAGTACATAGAGTAGGGTTAGAATGTATGAAGATACATACTTTTGTACTAGAGTGTATATAGTTACATAGTGTAGGACTGCAGTATATGTAATTACATAGTCATCTGAAGAAAATAGTGGATCAAGCACTTAAAAATTTAAAATACTTGTGTTTATTTCATCAAAATATTAAATAGGATTTCCATGACACATTTGTAGACAAGAAAACAGCAGATGCATTTTGAGCAAGCCTGCTTTTAATTGTTGCTACATACAACTGTCATTAGAACTCAAAAATATATGTGCAGCAATACACGATCAAGTTCATATCACATGACCATAAGACAAGCACAAAAATAAATCTAGTTAAGCATGCTCAAAACATGCTTATCTGTATTACACAATGCATATTATACACTTAAATCCATAACATGAAATCCAAAAATAGTGATGTTGTACATATATAGTGTATAGTGTATAACTAGAGTTTGTGTAGAGTGTGTATGTGCAGTGTGTGGGTATGAACTGTACGCAGGTGTATTCAATACCATGCTCCTGGCTTGTTATATGAATTAGGTGTTGTTGCTGTTATACAAATGCACATTTGACCGCTTTTATGCTAAACTTGAGGGGTGGAATTTATTTTGATGCTTTTGCCAACCAAATATGATTGTCTCACTACTCACATCAGAATTTTTTTAAACATAGAATTAAATACATTAATGTTGTTCCAGTTTTGAGCAAGTTTTTTTAGTATAACACTGTTGAAAGGTTGACCTCCAATAGGCTTCATTTTGGATATTGATCATTCTGACATAAAGCAGATTATGGTTTAATTCAATAGAACATGTGGATGTATTTTTATACAAGTCTAACATTCACATTTGATTCTTTCTCACAACGGATATTACTGTCGATCATGTCTGGAAAGCCAGCTCCATTACATTTAACTAGCACAGTGATAAATGAAACATTTGGGCATTTATCTGGTCTCTGGCATTTTTGTAGTCTCAATATTGTAGCTGGGCTGTGACTCAGGTGCACACATGGAATGAAAACAGCTGTTAAGTGAACTTCCACTCCAGTGCTGGACTCAGTAATTGGGTTTATGTCTGGGGTTCATCATCATAAATGAATAATTAACTAAAGCTGAGATAAATAAATCCTGTAGAAATATGTTAGATGTAGTTTGAGAAGAAATATGTAAAAAAAAAAAGGTTAGGAAAGTGGAGAAGATCAAAACATTAAATCAGACCTCATTAAATCTGCCTACTTCAAGGACAACTGAAGGACTCTAGGTAATAGTATACCTTGATATTAAACTTTTAGACTGTCATATTGTAATAATAGCACGAGTAGAGTAGCTTTACCACAAAAGCTTTTCATGCCTGCTTTTTCCTCTCTTCAGCTTTCAGTGTCTTCAGATGGGAGTGTGTTTGATTTGCTTGACAGGGTTGACATCACCATGCCTTCCCCTATGGTCAAACATAGCATTGTTGATGGAAAGTCAAGTAAAATACAAGAGCAGATGACTAGCAAAATTGTAGCCTAGTGGTTAGCACTTAGGCTTTTAGTATAGGTGTTCTAGGTTCAAATCCTTGCAGAAACCAAACATGTATTTTTTTTTCTCAATGCACATGCTTAATTAAAGAGGTTGTCTCACTAAGTTGTTATCATTACCTCAGTCCTGTTTTCTTGGTTTCATTTGAATTTCTGGGGTTGTGTTTTACTGGCTTTCCACTAGGCTGCAGTTAGATGCCAGGTCTGTTTTGATATAGCAATCAGTGCTGGCAGCCTATCAGGAGGAGATCCTCAAACAGGTCTGTAGTTATTGCAACCTGAGGAGCTGATGCAGCCCATTCAAGAGGGAAGGATATTCAGAATAGCTAAGATACTGCTAATGGACATATACTGCAAAGTGACTTGTTTTTGCAAGATCTTTAACATACAAAGCAGCAATACTTGTAGTGAGACAACCTCTTTAAGGTTTAATTTGAGGGGAAGGGTGAAAAAATGCCTATACATAGACTAAAAATATCAAGCGGTATGATGATGACTTCAGGGATGCAGACTGGTTAGGTGACTACAGCTAAATTTGGGAAAGTGCCTCCCTACACTATTTATTTAGGTAGATTAAATCACTGCCTATGAAAACATTCACAGGGCAGCAGGGCTTATCTGCAGTAGCTGACTAATTACTAAGGAGTACAGAGAACTGAAGAAGGGCATCTGGGGTTGAACACTCAGCAGTGATTGTGTGTGATTAATAGGAAGGGAATAGACTGACAGTAGTTGCCTGAGAAGAGAAGTGATGTCAGAGCATGTGTGGCAAGTTCTTAGGAGCTCTTGTCCATGGTTGTATTCCGTAGAGAAACGTTGTAAACTTTGGAGCACTAAGGTAGCAGCTAAAACAAAAATGATGCAGAATTTTGAAAAATAATGAATGGTGAAAATGTTTGTTATTTAATTTTCAATCTTCCGTCATCAATTTTCCCTGGTGGGAAAACCCAGTAAATAAATTGAATGTTTTATTTACACAAGTTTATAAAAACAAGTTCTACCCAATATAGGTGGGGTAGCTGCAAAGATCCACACTTGCTTATATAGGAAGAATCATTTTGAAAGAATAACATTGGGCTTATTTTGTAGATCTATACAGCAACATGGTCTATTTAAATAAAATATGGCTGCTTTGCTGCCTTACTCCCCCCATCACTCTCACTGCACCACACACACACACACACACACACACACCACACACACCACACACTCACACACAAACCACACAACAAAAAAAGAACTGAGTAAAAAATTTTGGCTAGTTGGCCAGTTCAACTTGCAATCTCATTTCCTATTTTCCCCCACTCTGCTAATTAACTGGCTCAACCCCTCCCATTTCTTGTTCACATCTGATTGTCTGCTTAGGATGGTATAGTATATAGTCCAGCACAGGAGTCACGTGTGGCCTTTGGTCACTGTGGCCCTGCTCAAAGTACCCGTTCTAGTGTATTAAAAACCAGAATTTGAGCAGGTATTGAACAAGGGATTGGCTAAGGTAACTGCTCTTAATCATTTCTAATGCACAGCTTCTAATCTGTCTCACAGTATGCTTTTCCTTCCCACCTTTATCTCTTCTCCACTTTCCTTGCACTATTGCCGTTTCCCAAACACCCTCTTTGGGCAATGAGCTCTACATTCTCCATGTATTCTACCTTCTCTCCTTGTCTGCTGCACCAACCTCTTCCCACGGTTAATGCCTCCGCACCAAACATACCCTCATGCAATCTACAGTCTATCCTACTCCCACCTGCTCACCCTCTCACTGCTCCTTCTGGCTTCTGGGGACATATTGCCTAAACCAGGGCCCCCCCAGCATGTTCCCACCATTGTCACTCCCTTTTCTAACAGATGCACCACTACTAATTCAGTTAACCCCTTCAACATGAAGCACATCCCTCGTGACCCTGTTCCCCATATCCCTCTCTTGAAGCTCTCGGGAATGCACGGTCTGTATGTAATAACCTGTCGTACATACATGACTACTTCATCTCAAGAAATTTACTCTTCCTTGGTCTGACTGAAGTATGGCTCACACCCTCTGACACAGCATCCCCTGCTGCTCTCTCCTTTGGTGGCCTCCAACTTACCCTCGTCCTGGTAACAAGCATGGAGGAGGTGTTGGCCTCCTCCTGTCTGACACTTGTTCCTCCCTGCTCCCTACACTCTCCGTCATTGAGATGCATTTTGTCGCATCTACGCCACCTCCAACCTCCAAGTGGATGTTGTTACTGGACCACAAAGGCCCTGCAACTGCCTTCCTTGACCACTATCTTCCTGGCTTGTCATTTTCTTTCCACTGACTATCCCATATCTTTCATGGGAGATTTTTAATCCCCATCGACTACCCCCCACTCTGCTCCAACAAAAACTCCTTTACTCTGTTCTCCTTCAACTCTCATAGGCCTCTGGAGCCACCCACAAAGACGGACACACACTGACCTCATCTTCATCCCACGTCCCCCCTTTGACTTCTCCATACCTTTGTTGATCACCACCACCCATATCTGACTACATTGCCTGCACACACGCCGCGCGAACCACCATCTCCACCCCCACTGCCCCTCTGATCCTCCCACGAGTACACCCCCGCAGAACCTACAAAATCCCGCTAACCCTCACACCTCATACTCTGACTTCTTACACCTTCTTTCTACCATCTCTCACTGAATGACCCAGTACGCAGCCACCGCTTTTAAAAACCACACATTCGCTACCAGCCTTGACTTGTCGGCTCCGCTCACACACAACAAAACCCGCGAACTCAACAGACAACCCTGGCACGACAGCCTCCACTAAACAACTGAGGCGGAGCTGCCAGAATTGCCGACCGCCGCTGGAAAGATACCTGTTTCCCCCACTGACTCACCTGCATGCAAAACAACCTAACATAAGTTAATCTGCATTCACAAGTAGCCAAACAGGATTATTTCACCGCTCTACATTCCTCTCGGTCTCACAACCCAGACAACATTTCAACACCTTCAACTCTCTTCTCGTCCACCAGCACCACCTCCCCCATCTATCCTTTCTGCAGATGACTTTTGCCATTTACTTCCTACACAAAATCAAACCTCATTCAGAAACTGCTTTCCAGTCCACAGTCCCAGCACACTCACCTATATCCCCACACAATGCTCTTCAACCCTTACTTGTCTTCCCCACTGTACTCACGACAACCTTTCCTCTCTATGTCCAAATCCAACATCTCTAGCTTGTAATCTTGATCATGCCATCCTACTCATACCAGACCTTAGCGCTGTTTATCATCCCAGCCCTCAGCCACCTGTTCAACCTATTGCTAACCTATGGTATCTTCCCTTCTCTTTTAAAACATGCTACTCTCACACCCCATGCTTAAAAAACCATTCTCTTGACCCCTCTGTCTGTCCAACTATCACCCCCATCTCTCTGCTTGCCTTTTGCATCCAAACTCCTTCGAGCAGCCGTTCTATCTTCAACTATCCTCCCAACTCTCTTCCAACTCTCTCCTCAACCCACTACAATCTGGTTTCCGACCCCACCGCCCTACCGAAACTACCCTAACCAAGGTCGCTAATAACCTAGTAACTGCCAAAGCCTCACGCCACTACTCTGTGCTTCTCATCCGAGGAACCTTTTTTTTTACCAAAAAATTTTTATTTTACCCCCCCCCCCCCCCCCCACCCCCCCCCCCAAAATTAAAACCAGCCTCCCACCTTTGACACTGGTGACCACTCCATCCCTGTTACAAATCCTCTTCCTCCTCGGCATCACAGACTTGGCTCTCTCCTGGATCTCCTCATACCTCACTGACCGGAAATTCAGCATCTCTCATTCTCGTCCACCTCCTCCCCTGGCCATCCTCTATTGGTGACACCCAGGGGTCAGTCTTGGGCCACTACTCTTCTTCTCACACTCCTGGGCTCGGTTCAGCTCATAACTTCACTTGGCGTTCATACCACCTGTATGCGGACGACCACACCGCTCTACATCTCTGGCCCCACCCCCAGATGTCACTTTCTTCTCTCCGGATCCCAGGAATACCTATCGGTCCATATCCGGCTTCTTCTCCTTCCCGGCGCCTAGAACTAAAGGTGGAGAAAACAATTCATTATCTTTCCACCATCCCACTCTATCCCTCCACCTGATATCTCTATCTCAGTCAATGGCTATACACTCTCACCTGTTCCGCAAGTCCGCTGCCTTGGGATAATCTTCGACTCCGCTCTGTCCTTCAAACCACACATCCAGCTCTTACTTATACCTGCCGCCTTCACGTGAAAAATATCTCTCGCATTCACTCATTCCTCAACTCTGACTCTACAAAAATGCTGGTCCATGCCCTTGTCATCTCTCGCCTTGACTACTGCAACATCCCTCTCAGCGGCATTCCGTCTAGCACTCTTGCTCCCCTTCAATCCATCTTCAACTCTGCTGCCCGTCTTATCCACCTCTCTTCTCGCTACTCCTCTGCCTCCCCCCTTTGCCAATCCCTCACTGGCTACCCATTGCCCAGCGAATTCATTTCAAGTTACTAACCATGACCTACAAGGCTCTCCATAGCCTCTCCCCTCCATACATCTCCACCTTAATCTCCAGATGTCTCCCCTCTCGCAATCTCCGCTCCTCACAGAACCTCCTTCTCTGCTCTCCTCTTATCAGCTCCTCCCATAACCGTCTCCAAGTCTTTCCCGTGCTTCCCCCACATTCTGGAACTCACTTCCCCAACACATCAGACTCTCCCCCACCTTCCCCAGGTTCAAAAGCAACCTGAAAACCCACCTCTTCAGGGCTGCCTGTAACCTACAGTAACCTAACATGCATGTATACCCGAAAATATGTCTGCCCCTCATCTTCTGTCTCTCTCCTCTTCAACTGTAGATTGTAAGCCCTCACAGACAGGGCCCTCACTCCCTCTGTGCCAGTTATAAGTCAGTCACTGTTATCATTGTACTTGTTTGATATATGTATGTAACCTCCCTTTTTGAATGCACAGCGCCCTGGAATCAATGGCACTTTAATATAATATAATAATTAATAATAGGATATGCCCCATACACCCATACAAAGTCACTGAGGTAAGTTGGATTTAACCATTGCTTAACCCCAGACTTGCCTGCTTGGTACCCCTACTTCAGTCACTGATTTAATATATATATATATACTTATATCCCGGACATGTTCCTGCAATCTATGCATTTGTGTCCTTATTGACTAAATCTAGGTTTGACCCTACTATTTACATATAGTCTATTGTCCCCTGAGAAATGCCTGTAGGACTTAGAAAGGAAATGTATCTTTGGGACTATTTTTGGGACTTTCATTGGATTAATATCTTTTGGGCCCCATGGCATCCAGGAAGCACAAGAGCGTTATAGTCAAGATTCCAGGTGGGGCCGTCCTTATTGGTACGATGTCCCCATGTTGTTTGATAGGCTGTCAGAAGCATAAAGTGTAATAGGGTAACTTTGGCTCCCACACCTTTCAGGTTTGTATTTAATTTGTCTGTTTAGTGCAGTGTTCCCCCAACTCCAGTCCTCAAGGCACACCACGGGTCCATGTTTTCAGGGATCTCCCCCAGAATGCACTTACAATAATGATATCACTTGTGCAGATGCACTGACAATAATGACTTTCACATGTGCATGCTAAGAAAGCAGAAAAATGACCTGTTGGTGTGCCTTGAGGACTAGGGTTGGGAACCTCTGGTTTAGTGTAAGCCTTTTTTCTTTTGGATCTTATGGATTATTGTTAGTCCGCATTTTACTAGACTATTAAAGGTTAAGTTTTTTGTCTATTTTTCCAGTGATTAATTTTTGATTCTAGATGTTACATCATACTGAGTTGGAGATAGCTTTACTTAGCTTGTTATTTGACACAAATAAACAGATAAACTAATGTTGCAGCATATGGCTTTGACTAGGCTGCCAAGTGGTCAGAATAGTAAGTGCTCATGCCGCAGGGGAAAAAAATAAGATAATATGTATATTTTATGGTCCAGTGTATGGCCAAACACAGAAAATGCCAAAGTTACAAATGCTTTGAGCACTAAATCACCAGGCTTATAGCCAAACTCATAGGGCATGTATCACCAAAATGTATATACATATTCACATATAGTTTAGCGAATGCAAGCATACCAATGTATAGGAATACGAATCGATGAAAAAACTGTAGCTCACCCAATGTCAGGAGGCTCAAACAGAGTAAGAACCAGCTTCTTTTATACTCCCATACAAAATAGTCATTCAAAAAGAAGCAGGATATATGCAATATGGCTCTGACTAGGAGAAAAAAGGGTTAAAGTAAATTCTCTGCACTATAAGAATAATAGAGAGGTAACATAACAATGTTGGTATAAATGACTGCAACTTACCTAGCCTAGTATCTGACCAAGAAAGTGCTGAGCACATAGGGGAATCTATGATCACAGCATTCTGCTGTGTACAGCAAGAGACACTGTTGTTCCCAACTGCAGCTGCCTAACTAAATAATATAAAATTTATTTAAAATGAAATAAATATAAAATTAGAAAGCATCTACCATAAATCCCATTATTATAGTATTATCAGTGATTACAAACACATCACAACAGGCTAGAAAGAAAAGTCATTAGAATAGCATGTCAGTGAGTAGAAACTATGGTAGTGATCTTGCTTGGTGGACCACAGGTCCCAGCAAGACCTGTGATGTGCCGACTATTGCTTTAAATAGAACAAAGGCTGAGAGTAGCAAAATTACATGTCAACACTGATCACCAGCTGATTACAATTAGTTTTATTTAATGTATTAAAAACAAAAAATAAAAAAAAACGGAATAACATTTTGTTATTAAGATAAATATTTTTCATTAGAAAATTAACTCAATGAATTGCAGGAGTCTCTATAGAGAAACAACAGTCAGAATACAAATGTAACAGTTCTTAGCTATGATTATATGACTACGTATCTCTTGCAACATTCTAACCACAAATTGAGATTGACACAGGGAGAGCGAGGTGACGTAATAGAAAGAGAAACCTTGAACAGTATGACTGACATTTAGGAGCATCTGTCCTTCTCTAAAATAATTCATTGAATTTATTTTCTAATGTGAATGTATTATGTTAATAAAATTATGGACAGATATTTATATTTTCCGTTTTGTGTAATACATTTTTTTTTGGGACATTACATAATTTTATTTTAATTTTAGATTATAGAATTTATTGTAAATTTTATATGATTAATTTAATATAGTTTGATAATTAGTTTATATTATTTTAGTGATATAAGTTGAGCAATAAATGATTATTTATTTTTTATTTTTTTCCCTAATGGCAAATCTAGTTCATCTACAACTTTGGCCTCGGTCAGACCACTTTTAACTTGGTCTGGCTGTTCTGACAGTTAAGCACCAACTTTTGGCGTTACATATTCATAAAAAAAGTGTGTAGTGCTACGAATGTGGTGCAACACGCCCCCAGAACGCCCCCACATATTTGGGGCATTACAAAGCATCAGGACTGTCACAGATTGCACCAAAGTTTGGAGTATGACTGTTCATACAGGGCTATGACAGCTTTTTGTCTCAAAGTACGCCAGAAACGCGTCGCTGTTCATTCATTTCCATTGCCCATAGAGATAACAATGAATTATATTGGGGAAAAATCTCTCCTTGGGGAGAGCCAGCAGTAAATTGGTCAGTGTGAGGGTTTACTTGCCTTTCAGATTTCATTGACTGTTTTGCATAAAGTAAATGCTTATGGGAAAAGAGCTGAGGAGCTCCACAGTGCACTATATTGGAGTTTTATAGTTATCCCAATTCAATGTAGCTCACATGGAGCCTAGCATGTGAAAGGGATTTGAGTTATGTTCATTCAGACAGCTGTTTGCCAGGGTTTTTGCCCCTCATCAGTGCAGAGTAGTACTTACTGGTTGGCTGGGTGAGGGGCAAGAGTGACTTAGAAGGGGGAAAAAAATCTTCTATCGAATTACAATACACATACTATGTTATTTTGTTTTCTCCAAAATAGTCATTATTGTATTTAAAGTGAATATTAAACTTTGAGGATCATTTTCTTTCTAAATATACCTAAAATTCTGGGCTGATTAAGTTCCTATTTTTTAGAGGCATGACCTCATGTGGTATCACGTTTGGGCGTAGCTAGAGGCATAGCCGCATGTGATCTTATATGTTTCGTGCCTAGAGGCCCAAATTGCTATTAATGCAGCATTGTCATGGCGTACCAGAATATCATCGAGTGCTAAGGGGTTAAATTAAATTATGTAGCTGATGCTGGAAGGAAAAATAAGTTCCTCCAAAATGGTGTTTGTTCCAGTCCTGTGCCCCTTGTCCTCTCCACCAGGGGTCTGTTTTCTTCCCATTGTATGACACTGCCTAATGTCACCTGTCAGAAGTCAAGAGGGGAGGTGGACAACTCTTTCAAAATACAAATATTAACCAGCACTAATAAAAATATCTTAAAAAACAAACTTCCAACCCTTTTAGGCCCCATGAGAACAAATCAAAGTCAAACATGAGGCAAGAGGCTTACACGTTTCCCATCTCCTTGCTGGTTCTTATTCATAATACCTTGGAACGCATAAGGGACTCATATTTCTTGCATCATGTTGGCTTTTAACTTGTAAATGGACGTATAAGGCATACAGAAGGGTAGCATCAATTTTCTGCCCAGAAAATCCATAAACCTGAAAACTTATGCACATTCTGTTATGGAAATGAAAATAAAGGTGAATTCCACTATGAACAACAATTTTGCCATAAGTTTACAGTGATAATTATGTCACCAAATTCCACATATGTGGCATCATAAAGTTTTTTGAAAATGTTTAAAAAAAAAGCTGCTTTAGCCAATTCCTGACTGGGCCGTTTACTCTGATCCCTGACTAGACACATTTTCCTTTTCTGTAGGACATGCCAGTTGGAAATTTTTCTGGCGCTCGGTTATTGTACTTATTTTTTTCACCTGTTTTCCATAAAAATAGTAAAAAAATAAAAATTACTTTTTTGTTTTTAACAGCAAAAGTATATTAGAAAGAAAGCTTTATAATTGTGTCACTTCACCATCATGGATGTTTTTTATATAGGTGAGATAAAGTTTCAGAGCCATCGAGGGCAGGGCTAAATGTTGGGGATATACAGTCATATGAAAAAGTTTGGGCACCCCTATTAATCTTAATCATTTTTAGTTCTAAATATTTGGGTGTTTGCAACAGCCATTTCAAATTTGATAATCTAATACTGATGGTACACAGAATATTTCCGGATTGAAATGGGTTTATTGTACTAACACAAAATGTGCATTATGCATTTAAACCAAAATTTGACGGTGCAAAAGTATGGCACCCCAACTGAAAAGGACATTAATATTTAGTAGATCCTCCTTTTGCAATAAATAACCAGCCTCTAGGTCGCTTCCTGTAGCTTTTAGTCAGGTTCACTGGATCTGGATGAAGTTATTTTTGACCATTCTTCTTTACAACAACAATTCATGTTCAGTTAAGTTTGATGGTCGCCGAGCATGGACAGCGCTTGAAAGTAATCCCACAGATGTTCATGATTATTCAGGTCTAGGGACTGGGATGGCCATCCAGAAACATTGTAATTGTTCCTCTGCATGATTGCTGAGTAGATTTGGAAGCTGTGTTTGGGATCCATGATCTTGCTGAAATTATATCCCCAGCGTAACTTGCAAATTCACACTGATTCTTGTACATTATTCTGAAGAATCTGCTGCATATGAGTTGAATCCATGCGACCCGCAACTTAAACAAGGATTCCCGGGCCGGCATTGGCCACATGCCCAAAGCCATGATGGAACCTCCACCAAATTTTACAGTGGGTAGCAAGTGTTTTTCTTGGAATGCTGTGTTTTTGGGCCACCATGCAACGCTTTTTGTATGACCAAACAACTCAATCTTTGTTTCATCAGTCCACAGGACCTTCTTCCAAAATGGCAGCTGGCTTGTCCAAATGTGCTTTTGCATACCTCAGGCGACTCTGGTTAGTGGCGTGCTTTCAGAAACGGCTTCTTTTCGCATCACTCTCCCATACAGTTTCTCCTTGTTCCAAAGTGTTGCTGTATTGTTGACCGTTGCACAGTGACAACCATCTGCTGCAAGATGATGCTGCAGCTCTTGTGGAGGTGGTTCTGTGGATTGTCCTGACTGTTCTCACCATTTTCTTCTATGCCTTCTGCTAATTTTCTGGCCTGCCACTTTGGGCTTCACAAGAGTGTCCCTGTGGTCTTCCTTTCCGTACTTGTTTCACATCAGTGGAAACTGACAGGTTAAATCTCTGAGACAAACTTTGTGTATCCTTCCCCGAACAACTATGTTGAACAATCTTTGTTTTTCAGGATCATTTGATAGTTGTTTTTGAGAGCCCATGTGCCACTCTTCACAGGAGATTCACATAGGAGAACAACTTGCAATTGGCCACCTTAAATACCTTTTCTCATCATTGGATACACCTGGCTATGAAGTTCAAAGCTCTGTGAGGTTACAAAACCAATGTTGTGATTTCAGAAACGTCAGTAAAAAACGTAGTTAGGAGTATTCAAATCAATAAAATGATAAGGGTACCCACATATTTGAACAGTCAAAATTTGGTTTAATGCATATTGACATTTTGTGTTAGTACAATTATAAAGCCTCATTTCAATCCTGGAAATTTACTGTGTCCTCAGTTATTAGCTACATCAATTGATATGGCTGTTGCAAACACCCAAATATTTAGAACTAAAAATGATTAAGATTAATAGGGGTGCCCAAACTTTTTCATATGACTGTAACTCTTTTGGGGGTTGATTTCACCTGGAGTTGGTGTATCAGCCCCAGTTACAGGGGAAATCAAGGGAAAATACATCCCCTGCAGCTCAGGCAGTTATTACGTCCTGGCGATCACATGACCACCAACGGCAGTTGGCAGTAGGCAGTTTCTGCATGTCTGTATATACAGGACTCATTTTGCTCCATATACACGTCAATCAAAAAGCTAGAGATGGTAATAATTCGTCCATGTCTTCTTAGTTTAGGGCTTATCTATTGCTGACAACTAGTTTTCCACCCGTGCTGACGGTATTCTTGCATTTCTGTGTATGTAGCGCTCATTGAGCACTCTATACACAGCAATTGAGAAGGCAGGGATGGTAATAAGCCAACCTGTCTTTTCAGTGGAGAGCCAGCTATCACCATCAGCCAGCTCTCCACGCACATTTCAGAATGTCCGTGCAGAATAATCTGCCACTGTCCAGTCATTTATAGTCTATGGGAAGATGCCAAGTAGTTAAAGGGGTTTTGACAGTTCTCAAAATCGCTTTGTAAGACTAGCTCATAGTTGTCTACTCCTCTTAGTGAATGGGGAGATGGTCATGCTTGTGCAGCTCACCCCCATTTATTTCTATGTTACACTCACTCGACCATATTTATAAACTCCAATAGAAAAAAATAGGGGGACTTTACAAGTCAGACCACCTCCCCATTCTCTCAGGCTGGATCATAGTGATCTGCGAGCCAGCCTCAGAAAGGAATTATGTGAAATGGAAAAAAAAAACTTTAAGTCACTTTCTATTATTTTTGAAGTATTTTTCTGTATGTATATATTGTTTGACACATTTTTATGAGAAAGCAATTATAATGTGAAACTGTTAAAGGGTTGTGCCATGAAGCAAAATCCCTCCCCCCCCAGGTTGAATTGTAGTTTGGTATGAATGGGGAGATGCCCGCACTTGCCCAGCTCTTCCCCATTCATGTCTTTGGGAGTTCCAACTACAGCTCAGCACACTCACCCATTTATATTCATAACTGCTATAGAAAAGAATGGGGAGAACTGCACATGTGTGGCCCTCTCCCCATTCTCTGAGGCTGGCTTATACTGAGCTATGAACCGGCCTCAGGAGGGAATTTCACTTCTTTCTAAAACCCCTTTAAGTACAAGCACGCCCAACCTCTCAAACGCTTCAGAGGAACATTAAATGTGAAATCCTTACTAAATGCATCATAATCCCGAACCTGTGGGTAATAAAAATACATATTTTCCTGCAGTATATCCCATTGGTCGGCTGAATATCTACACAGATAAGCAAGAATTTATTTTCAGTTCTCTGTTCCTTCAATAAAAATAAAAAAATAAAAAATAATTTGCAGATTAATTTCCAAAGTTGCAAGGAGTCGGAGCTGATTGTGGAGCACCTTGACACGCTGCTGTGGTTTCCTGCATCCTCTCCAACCAGTTTTAATATCTTTTTAATTACGAGCGGTACAGTTTGGGAGCTAGTTATCCTTCCCACTTACTGTTCATCATTAATATACATGGAGACCTCTGCCAGAAGTCAACCTACTTGACGGGAAGCCAGTTAGATGCGACGTTAAGAGAAAGTTTAGATGATGAGCGGGGAAGTGACAGCATTTTCCTAAATAGAGACACCAGTGTCTGACCCGTGACAGCTTCTCTTAACATCCTTTCCCCTCTGGCTTGACTTTTTTCAATTTCTAAACTTAAGAATCTTCATGTGGGAAATGATACAGCAAGGTTGTAATAAGAGTAAATTCAATCTGATTTCCTAGAAAATTGTATGTCACATAGTGTAAGACATTTCATTTAATAATGGTAAAACATAGAACCATATTATTTCTAGGGAGAGTGAGGTGTAAGAGATAGATAGATGGATAGATAGATAGATAGATATGATATAGATAGATAGATAGATAGATAGATAGATAGATAGATAGGTGGTTGCTGGTATTATAATTACAATTATAGATAAGGCAATACAAAAGGGTTCCCATTTATACAGATACGGGTGGTGCATCATGCTGGCTTATAGCCTATGATGCCTTTGCTATTCGATTGGGCGGCTGCCCAGCACACTTCAGGTGCCCAACACAAAATACTGACGCCCCCTGCTCTCCAGGGCAAAAATACATACTAGAAAAATATAAAATATTAGATATCAGTTGATACAGTGGCCACTATATTCCATAAGCTCGCAAACCTCGTCAAGGGTCCTTGCAAGTCCCTGCACTAACCATTTCCCATCTGGTAATTAACCTTGAAAAAGGCACTAGATAGATAGATAGATAGATAGATAGATAGATAGATAGATAGAAAGATAGATAGATAGATATGAGATAGATAGATAGATAGATATGAGATAGATAGATAGAGATCTCACAAAAGTGAATACACCCCTCACATTTTTGTAAATATTTTATAATATCTTTTCATTGGACAACACTGAAGATATGACATTTTGATACAATATAAAGTTATAAAGTAACCAATGTGCCGCTTGCATGAGGCTATGTTCACATGGCGTAATTGTGGGGCATACAGTACGGCCGCAATTACGCCGGGTGCTTTGGGAGTCGCGCTCCCACAATTACATGCTGTGGAATCGCTGCAAGTAATTGACATGTCACTTATCTCCTCACACGTACAATATGATCTTATTGTATGAGCGGGGAGAGAAGCCGTAATTTCTGTAATTTCGCCGCGCATCTCACTTATATTAGAGCGCAAGTACGATGAAATGCGCGATGAAATTTTCCGGTGTGAACATACCCTAACAGTGTATATTTGGTGTATATCTCAACACAAAGTCATCAATGTCTAAACTGCTGGCAATAAAAGTGAATACACCTCTAAGTAACAACAAACGTAAGCACACCGCTTTGCCATTTTCCCTCCTGGGTGTCATAATTCCTTCATGTTACAAGGCCCCAGGTGTGAATGAGGAGCAGGTGTGTTAAATTTGGTGTCTTCTATCTCACACTCTCTCATACTGGTCACTGGAAGTTCAATATGCCACCTCATGAGCTGTAGCATGGTGGCAAAGAACATACAGTGGTTTAACAAGACAGATTCCACTCTGAACAGGCCTTGCCATGGTCGACCAAAGAAGTTGAGTGCACGTACTCAGTGTCATGTACAGAGATTCACTTTTCAAAATAGACATATTAGTGCTGCCAGTATTGATGCAGAGGTTACAAGGGTGGGGGGAAGGCAGCCTGTCAGTGCTCAGATCATACGCAGCACACTGCATCAAATTGGTCTGCATGGCTGTCATCCCAGAAAAAAGCATCCTTTAAAGATGATGCACAGGAAAGCATGAAACAGTTTGCCCCCCCCCCCCCCCCCCCCCCCTGCCCACCCGCCCACACAACAGAGAGGACATGGATTACTGGAGCCATGTCCTGTGATCTGATTAGACCAAGATCAATTTGTTTGGTTCAGATGGTGTCAAGCATGTGTGGCGGCAACAAGGTGAGGAATACAAAGACAAATGTATCCTGCCTACAGGCAAGCAAGATTGTTGGAGTGTCAAAGTTTAGGGTTGCATGAGTACTACTGGCTGTAGAGAGCTAAAGTTAATAGAGAGAACCATGAATTTCAGCATGTACTGTGACATACTGAAGCAGTGCATGATCCCCTCCCTTCTGGGACGCAGTATTCCAACATGATAACGACACCAAACATCCCTCCAAGACGACCACCTGCCTGCTAAATAAAATGAGGGTAAATGAGGCTGGGACTGACAAGCATGGTCTCAGACCTAAACCCTATTGAGCATCTGTGGAGCATCCTTAAACAGAAGGTGGAGGAGCACAGAGTCTCTAACAGCTCTGTGATGTCATGGAGAAAGGGAAGAGGATTCCAGTGGCTGCATACTTTGAAACTCTAGTGACCTCCGTGCACAAGAAAGTTAAAGGGGTTGTATCATTACATTAAAATGTTCTTCAGAATAAGGGGACAGTAAAAACAAGCAACTTTACAATTGGATGTCATTTACTAAGCTGTCTTGTTTTCACTGTCTCCCTTATCTTTGTTTTGTGTAAACACTGTTCCCCAGTGCCAGTCGGATTCCTCCTCCTTTCATTTCATTGGCTGATGGCTCTACTAATTTACATTCTGTCTGGCCCCAGGTCGTATTTATGGGAGCCTGCATCCCTGCCTCTCTCACTCAGAATAAGGGCCGGCAGCATTTCACTCTGCACAGCCAGCCGCTCCACAGTGACACTGCAGCTGCTTCCACAATCAGAAAACAGCAGAATTGTGCCTCATTGCCTAATGCTCCTGCCTGTAAACATAGAAGGGAGACATATCTGTGCTGCCCTGGATGAGTTCATAGAAGACTGGATTCAACTGTAACAAACCTCCAGCTGCGAGAGAAGAAGAGATCAGTGCTCTGAGTTCATAGAAGACTGTCTAGACTGAATGCAGGCCTGTGGTATGTAAACAAACAGCTCTAACAAAATAAGACTGCATAGGGAGAGGAATGACACAGTGACATGTGGACAGAGAGGGGGGAGAGTACACACTGACTCGGGAGCGAGCATGAACAGTGAAGGGGAGGATGATGTCATCCCCCTTCAGTTAAGAAAACACCCGTGGTGGAGGGGAAGAAACGCCCCGGGATTTGAGGAAAACTGAGAAATCAAGCTACAAAGAAAACAGCCGAACCGATGAAGCGATAAATCCCCTTTAATGAAGTGCTGGAAAGTAATGGTTGCCACACAAAATATCGACACTTTTGGCACAATTTGTCCATTTCCACTTAGGGGTGTACTCACTTCTGTTGTCAGCAGTTTAGACATTGATGACTGTGTGTTGAGTTATTTTGAGGGCACACCAAATTTACACAAGCTGCACACTGACTACTTTACATTGTATCAGAGTCATATCTTCAGTGTTGTCTCTTGAAAAGATATAATACAATATTTACAAAAATGTGAGGGTTGGTCTAACTTTTGTGAGATATTGTAGATAGATAGATATGATACAGATATGATAGGTAGATAGATAGATTTGAGTTAGGATATTAGATAGAGAGAGAGATGATAGATAGATAGATAGATAGATAGATAGATAGATAGATAGATAGATAGATAGATAGACCAATTGATTGATTTAATAGTTTTGGTACTAGTTAAAATTTTGTCAGTGCTGTTCAGGAATTTGTAAATTTTCAGCTATAATACAAACAGGTTTCAGAAACATTGCAATATTTTTGACTACTTTACATTGTATCAGTGTCATATCTTCAGTGTTGTCCCTTGAAAAGATATGATACAATACTTACAAAAATGTGAGGGTTGGCCTATCTTTTGTGAGATATTGTAGATAGATAGATATGATATATATATATATATATATATTTTAATATATATATATATTTTATATCTATATATATATATATATGTATATGTATATATATATAATATATATACTATATATATATTATATATATATAGATATATATATATATGTATATATATATATGTATTTGTATAATATATATGTATAGGATATATATATATATATATATAATATATATATATATTGTTATTATATATTTTATTTATATTATATATGTGTATATATATATATATATATGAGATAAGATTAGATGGGTAGCTAGAGTAGATAAGAGATTGATTGTTAGATAGGATAGAAATGAGATTGTTTATTAATTATTTATATAAAAAGATATAAGATTAGAATATATACTATGATGGATTAGAATTTTTAAGATTATAGATTTATTAATTTGAGAGGAGAATATTAATTTAATATTTTATGAAGAAAATTAATATATTGATTTAAGAAGTTGATAAGATTTTTTATTTAGATAGAACAAGGATTATTGATTTTAATATAGATAATATGAGATTTAATATATTATATTATGATAATTGATTTAGGGAAGAATGATGAATTTGTTGTGATTATCAGATAATTGATATATAAGAAAGATGGAATGATGAGATTTATATTAATGATGGATTATTTGGATTATGAAAAATATAATATTATAATTTTTTTGATTGATTATAAGTCTATTTTATAGAGATAGATATAGGATTAAATTTATATTAGATATATAAGAAGGATGAATTGAATAGAAATTTTATAAGAAAGAGGTTTAATTAATATGAAGATATTATTTATACATAAATTATAATTATGATAAATGAATTTAATGATGGAATATATTAATATTTTGATAAATTGATTTTTAAATGTGATATATTTAGGATTTTATGATTAATGATATCATTATGGGTATTATTATAGATGATAGATGATAGAGATTCAAATTTAATTAAGAGATGTAATTTTTATGAAGAATAGATGATGAATTCGATTTGAATGAATAATTTTAGACTAATAAATATGATTGATTGAATAATTATTATTTATTTTAGAGATAGATAAATTTGAGATTTATGATTAGAATTTTATGAATTTATAAATTTATAAATAGAGAGGATATTGAGGATTATATATATATAATTATAGATTATTTTTTATAGATTTTTTTATTTTTTTAACTAAAATTTATATAGATTTATAGACTTTAGATAATTTAATTTATATAATTGATTTTTAAATGAATATATCTTAGATTATTTTTATATAATTATATCTAGATAGATATAATAGATTTGAATTTAATACATGATTAAATTATTTAGGGATTTGAATATTTAATAGATTTATTTATATTATAGAGATTACTTTTAAGAAAAAATATAATATTTATATTGTAGGAGAATTATATAATTTATTATTGGGAAATAGATTAGATATTTTTATTATATAATAATAATATGATAATAGGAATAGAAAAGAAAATAAATGAATTCTATATTAGGATATATTATTTAACTAGGATGATTGTAAGGAATTTCTTTGAATGAAATAATAAGAAGATTTATTAGATAGTAGATAGATAGATAGATATGGAGATAGATAGATAGATAGATATGAGATAGATAGGATAGATAGATAGGATGATAAGATAGATAGATATGAGATAGATGAAGACAGTTAGATAGTTATGAGATAGATAGATAGATAGATATTTAGATAGATAGATAATAGATAGATAGATAATAGATAGATAGATAGATAGATAGATAGATAATAGATAGATAGATAGATAGATAGATAGATAGATAGATAGATAGATAGATAGACCAATTGATTGATTTAATAGTTTTGGCACTAGTTAAAATTTTGTCAGTGCTGTTCAGGAATTTGTAAATTTTCAGCTTTAATACAATCAGGTTTCAGAAACATTGCAATATTTTTCTTATTGATTATTAAAGTGTGCTAATTACAATAAAACATAGGTAATAGGCGAAATACTCTACCACAGAGAAGTCAGCAGAAGTGCCTTTATGTGCGTCCAATTTCTCAGTAAGAGAGCGCTGATCTGTATTATTACATTTTAAATATCAAAATGGGTTTGATTTGCTTACAGTATATATGCAGAAAACTTGATTGTAAAATGCTGATGATATTAAAATACAGATATAGTTATGGTCAAACTTCTAACTTTGGGACACGAAACAGAAGGAAAAATAGTCACTGGCCCTTTTCACAGAACACAGTCACACCTTAGCTGGTCAATTTAACTTGTGGGCAGATGGTTCCCTAGCAGATTGCACTAAATATGTTGCCATCCATCATATCTGGCTTTTCGAATGACACCTTTATCCTGCTAATATGATAAGGAGTTGAAATAATTATGCCTTTCTTCTCTAAAACAGCAAAAATAATGCTAAATGAAATAGCTTTACTTCTGAAACCTGAAACACATTTATTTGTTAACAGAAAAATAAAATAGAAAAAAAAAAAACCGCAAGAAAATAGATAAAGCTGCAAAGGCAAAAAAATACACATTTGTTTCCTAAATTTATAAAAAGAAATAAAAGAGTAAAATGAAATAGGCAAATACATACAAATGAAAGGCATTTTATTTTTAAAGGGGTTTTGTCACAATCTCATTTCATACCTCCTGCATCCAGCTCTTCAGCTCTGTGTGCTCAGAAGGGGGCATGTGTGATCTGTTTGAATTGTATATCATGTGACCCAGCAGGATGACATCACCATGCCTTTCCTCTCTCTAGTCCAAGAAAGGTCTGTTTATGTGTAGAATTGTAAGGTCAGCTACATTGTAGCTCTGAGGTAACATTTTTGCTTTACAGCACAAGGGTCCTTGGTTCAAATCCCTGCAGGAACTTAACCTGTGGATTTTTTTTTTCTCTTTATCAATGCACACACCTCGTTGAGGTTTTTTTTTTTATTTATTTGCACTGTTTGACTAATTACTAAGGAGCACAGAGGACTGGAGTATAATGACAGCACCTGGGGTTTTAACACTCAGTAGCTACCTGAGAGGAGAATTTTACTTCATGGCAAAACCCCTTTAAGTTGTTTGTCACCCTTGACATTTTGAACATTGAGTTTAAAAACTTTTTGATGAAAAGCCAGGAAAATAAATGAACACTAAGTAAGGGCATGACCCGTTCAAAACTAACACTGTTTGTACTGCATAATATTCACATAGTTCGCATTCCTAAACCTGCAGCACCCCATGAATCATATATTATTCTCTAACAATACATATCTATATTCATCTCTCTCTCTCTTCCTATGTATATATACTGTTAGAAAATAATATATGATTCACAAAACAGTGAATGTAGAAAAGAAATATAAAAGAAGGAAAAAAAAAAAAAAAAACATATACACTCACCGGCCACGTTATTAGGTACACCATCTAGTAAACGGGTGTGGACCCCTTTTTGCTTCAGAAACTGCCTCAAAGTCTTCGTGGCATGATTCCCACAAGGTGTTGCTACAATGCTCAATGGGGTACAGGGGCCCAAAAAGAGTGCCAAGAAAAATATTCCCCACACCATGACAACCACCACCACAGCCTGAACCGTTGATACAAGGAGGATGGATCCATGGCTTTCATGTTGTTGACGCCAAATTCTGGACCCTACCATCTGAATGTCGCAGCAGAAATCGAGATCATCAGGCAAAAGGCACGGGTTTTTCCAATCTTCTACTGTCCAATTTCGATGAGCTTGGGCCATATTGGAGGCCTCAGATTCCTGTTCGTAGCTGAAAGGAGTGGCACCCGGTGTGGTCTTTGCTGCTGTAGCCCATCTGCCTCAAAGGTTCGCCGTATCTGTGCGTTCAGAGATGCTCTTCTGCCTACCTGGTTGGTTCGGGCGGGCTATTTGAGTCACTGTTGCCTTTTATACAGCTCGAACCAGTCTGCCATTACTCCTTTGATCCTCTGGCATCAACAAGGCATTTCCGCCGCACAGGGACTGCCGCCCACTGTTTGTTTTTTCTTTTTCGGACCATTCTCTGTAAAACCTGAGATGGTTGTGCGTGAAAATCCCAGAGATCAGCAGTTTCTGAACTACTCAGACCAGCCCTTCTGGCACCAACAACCATGCCACGTTCAAAGGCACTCAATCACTTTCTTCCCCATACTGTTGCTCGGTTTGAACTGCAGGAGATTGTTTGACATGTCTACATGTCTAAATGCACTGAAGTTGCCGCCATGTGATTGGCTGATTAAAATTAGTGTTAACGAGCAGTTGGACAGGTGTACCTAATAAAGTGGCCGTAGTGTATATATATATATATATCTATGTATATGTATAATATATATTATATATATATATATATATATATATATATAAAAAAAACTTATATATATAAAATCTCCCAAAAGGATAGTACACCCCTCACATTTTCGTAGATAATTTTTTTATATCTTTTCATTGGACAGCACTTTGATGCAAAGTAAAGTATTCAGTGCAATGCTTGTATAATGGTGTACATTTGGAGTGACTTCAAAATAACTCAACACAGCCATCAATATCTAAACCGCTGGCAACAAAAGTGAGTACACCCCTAAGTAAAAATGGACAAATTATGCCCAAGTTGCAAATATTTTGTGTGGCCTCCATTATTTTCCAGCACTGCCTTAACGCTCTTGGGCATGGAGGTCAATAGAGCTTCACAGGTTGCAGCCACTGGAATCCTCTTCCACTCCTCCATTATGACATCACAGACCTGGTAAATGTTAAAGACCTTGCGATCAGTGGCGTAGCTACAGGGATTGCAGCAGTCACACTTGTGACTGGGCACCTGAGCCAGGGGGCCCACAGGCCCCTTTGCCACACAGCTACATTGCTGGGTCACATAGACCCAGTAAGGCAGCGATTACAGCCACACCGGCATGTGCCCAAAGAACCGGGAATGCACTTTTCCCGGGCCGTTTTACCCCCTGAAAGCAGCGGCACAATGTAATGATGTCATTGCACCACTGCCTGTACTAGGCCCAAAGTCTTTGCCTAGGCTTTGAACCTAGTAGACGCTGGAACTGCCATCAAGGTGCAGATTCAAAGAGAGGAGTTTGGCAGAGGAACAGGGGAAAGCCCAGGTAAGTATTATTATCATTTTTTAATATAAAAATGAGGGTGAGAGGAAGGCGGAATACCTACCTACCTAATTGAAGAGGCCCTTTCTACCTACCGCAAGCGGCTTTATCTAGCGGTCTACCTACCAAAATGGGCCCTATATACCTGCCTACCTACTGGAAGGGGCCCTATATACTATAAGGAGTCTTATCTACCTGCCTACCTACTGGAAGTGGTCCTACCTACTCCCTTTTCCGAAGTGTGCCCCTTACCTAATTCTTAAGGAGCCATTCTAAATACTATTTTAGAAGGGGCTCTATCTACTAGAGGGGGTCCTATCTACCTATCTTTCTGCTAGAATATACCCTATTTACCTGCCTACCTACTGGAAGGACCTTATCTACCTACCTACTTGACAGGACATCTACCTACCTATTAGAGGGAGCCTATTACTTCCCCTATTCTTCTGAGGGGGCCCCTATCTTTTACCTATCTAAAAGAGGGTCCATTTACTTACCCACTTACAAAAAGGGACCTTAGGGGAAGGGGGGACTTTACCTACTTAATAGGAAGAGTCTGTCTACTTACCTAACTATTTTATAAGGTCTGACCTACCTAAAACAAGCGTCTTCCTATCCGCCTGGCTAATTATGAGGGGCTGTTACTATTGGAGTCTTTTCCCTCCCTAGATAATTTTTATTATATTATATAATATTAATAAATATATATATTTATATAAAAAAATATTTTATATTATATATATAATGTGTGTTTGTGTGTTTATACTAGAGATTCTCTCATCTGTGATTGGTAAATGTGTGTGAACCTTTTCTTTCAGCATTGGGTATGAATCCCTTGTGCATCTCAATATATTTTTTTTAAAAAATTTTTAATTCTAAAGGGGTTCTAAATTTACAAGCACCAATGTGAAACCCAATGTGAACTGACGTCTGAAAGGGTTAATTAATATTTAGTGAGCGACTGTAGTTTTGTCTAACAGCGGATGAGCTGTGCTTAACTGAAATAAAAAGGCTAAGGTTTATCAATCCCTAAATTTTCATATATTTTTTTTACCGTTTTTTCCCCTTTTATTTACTACCTCATAATTCCTCCTATTGCTCCATAAAAATCCTTAAATTACTTATAGTAAAATGCAAGCTGAAGGAGATTGAGGCACGACTATTTTAAAAAAATGGTTTGATCTAACAAATGTATCTCAAAAATGTGTTATGTTCCTGTTAAACTAGCAAAGGTATCATTTGAAACTAATGCATTTTCTTGCCTTTTTTAAGATGCTTTTTTTTCCCTGATGGAAAATGTTATCACGCCCTGCATTTTTATATTAAAATATATGCAGCAGCCATAAAAAAGTCTAAGACTAGTTGAAGATCATTATAACACATAGCTGCCTGTTACTCAGATAACTGTGGATCACAAAAATATTTTTTTTCAGAAATTGACCCCAGCATCCCCTCAGTGTACATTACAATAGTTTACTTTTTAAAGTTTCATCAAAGCTACTTGCATTACATATGGAAAAAAAGAAAAAAAAAAGAAGACCAAGCTCTCCATATCTGTAACTGTTCCATAGAGAGGGCCCCTTTTGGAATATTAAATGGAACTACTCTTCTGTTTCGCACCAAAAAAATAACAGGGGATTGTGTCACTTCCTCTCCATCTACCTAACTTTGTAGACATTTCACCCTCTGGTACCTGTAGCGATGAGGAGACTAAAAATTTGGGTCAAAATTTTTCCCAGGTAAAGGGTGTTGAGGCTTACATAACGGGGTTTATAAGATTGAATTGACATAAGACTGAAGTGGGAACATCAAAAATTAGTATTTAAGCAAGTTTTTAATTATAATTAATTAAAACAATATGTACCATAAAAGAGCTGCTGTCTCCTTTCAAAATCTTATGTGTACTGCTTGTTGTCAGGAGATCTGACCATCACTGTCCTTTATTTGCCTGACTGTTCCATCTTCTGTCTGTCATGGCTGGCTCGGGACTGCATATTGCTGCATATGCGTACTCCTTCCAAGCCCGGCCGACACATTCTTCATTGATGTTGCTCTCCATGTTGCCTCCGCTCCCTGTGCTGTGCCTGCTTTCTGTGCTGCCTCTGCTTTCTGTGCTGCCTCCACTCCCCATGTTACCTATGTTCCCTGTGTTTTCCTATGGCCCCTTTTAGTTCCCCCCCTGTTCCATGTCCCCCTGTTGCCTTTGGCCCCCATTTGCCTTGCTCCCCCATCTGCCCTTTCCCCTGTGACCTTTGGTCCCCATGCTGCCTCTGCTCCCCATGCTGCCCCCGCCCCCGTCCTGCCTCCGCTCCCCGTAAGGCTTCCCTCCCCTACGTTTCCCCCCCCGCCCTCTGCCCCCCCGCCCGCCATTGCCCCCCGCGGCGTCCCCCCTGTGCTGCCCCCCCCTTTTTCCCCCCCCCCTTGCCCCCCCCGCCCCATCCTGCCTCCCGTTCCCTTTGATCTTCCCCCTTGCCCACTCCCCTTTCCCCTCCTCTTTTCCCCCGTATGCTTCCCTCCCCACCCGCCTTGCTCCCATCCAAGGGAAACACGTTATTTTAAGAAATAGGGGTCCCTCCAGTTCTTCTGATTTCACCGTGGTATATCATTTCCCAAGAAAATACTCACGATCCCTGGTTCTGTCCCGGGGACCATTTTATATTTTGTCGTTTTTGAAAGTCATCCGTTCTAGGGAATTTCTTTTCTTTATTTCCATAATTATTTCCTAATTTATTTATATTTTTTTTCATTTTATTTTGCAATTTTCAAAATCCCTTTTTTCTTTAAAGGTTTTTCCCTTTTTTTTCCAGTGTAGTAATTTCTATTTGAAATTTCTTGCCAAATTTTTCTTCCTATATTCCACTATTAAAAAAATTAGATCAGGAGCAATCTGTTAAAACATTGACCATTTCGGAGGAACCCTCCCAGCATTTAAAAGAAGGAAATTTTTTTATCCGTAAACCTCTGGGTATAATTTTTTTCTCTTGAGAAGTCTTTAGTGACTGATAGTCCCACCCTAGTTTTTAAATTTTTGGTTTTTTTTTCTCTAATTTTTGAAAAAACTGTAGTTCTTTGTTCCGGCGGGCGTTGTTTCAGTACAAAAAACCCGGCATTGCTAGGCGTTCTGACATGGTCAGATTGCGCATGTTTGTATTGTACAGTTTACAAGCAATAGTGAGATGTTTTGCAATATAGGGGAGATAAACATGTAAGCTCCCCCCTGTTGATCAAGGGGTGTAAGTGGGGGTGATACCAATTAGTACACATATATGGGAATATAAAGGGATGTCTCTGAAGGAGCTCAATAGTGAGCTGAATGCAAGGAAACACAGTTCATGTAAGAATAGTGGCTCACCCCCAGTTTTTCTGACTTCACGTGGGTTTCATCCCAAGTAAATACTACGATGCCCGGGGTCGGACTTTCGCAGCTTCACAGTAAAACTCACAGGCGAAGAGAAAAGTACCCGCACATCGCTCATCAGAGCAAAAACTCCTGCAGGAAACACATTCAGTAGCTCCGGCACTGTGGCTTCAAGTGAGTATAAATTTAATTTTACTTTTCAATAGCCGTGAACAAGGGCATAAGGTTGCCCGAAACGCGTTTGGCCAAGTGCCAGCTTCTTCACATAGTATGTTCCGCTGCGACATGTACTTTCAATAAATTTGATACTCACTTGAAAGCCACAATGCCGGACTGAAGTGTTTCCTGCCAGGAGTTAGCTCTGATGAGCGAAGTGCGGGTACTTTCTCTCATAGCCTGTATGCTCCCATCCTGCCTACGCTCCCCGTACTGCTTCCACTCCCTGTCCTGCCTTCGCTCCCCGTCCTGCCTCCCCTCCTCATCCTGCTTCCACTCCCCATACTGCTTCCATTCCCCTTGCTGCTTCCACTCCCCGTCCTGCCTTCGCTCCTTGTCCTGCCTTCCCTCCCCATCCTACCTCCCCTCCCCAGCCTGCCTCCACTCCCCGTCCTCCCTCCCCTCCCCAGCCTGCCTCCACTCCCCGTCCTGCCTCCTCTCCCCATCCTGCCTCTGCTAACCGTCCTGCCTCAGCTCCCCGACCTGCTTCCACTCCTTGTTCCGCTTCCACTCCCCGTCCTGCTTCCGCTCCCCATCCTGCCATCGCTCTCCTTGCTGCTTCCACTCCCCTTGTTGCTTCCACTCCCTATGCTGCCTCTGCTCCCCATGCTGCCTCCGCTCCGCGTCTCTGTGCTGCTTCCACTCCCCGTCCTGCCTCTGCTCCCCATCCTGCCTCTGCTCCCCATCCTGCCTCCATTCCCCGTGCTGTTTTTTTGCTCCCCGTTCTGCTTTTGCTCCCTGCGCTGCCTCTGCTCCCCGTCCTGCCTCCACTCCCCATCCTGCTCCGCTCCCCATCCTGCCAAAACTCCCAGCGATGCTTTTGTTCCCTGTGCTGCCTCTGCTCCCCATTTTACCTAAGCTCTCTGTGTTGCCTTTGGCTTTCGTAGTGTCTCCACTCCCCGTGTTGCCTATGCTCTCCGTTGTGCCTCCGCTCTCCATGCCTCTTATGGGCCCCGTGTTGCCTATGCTCCCCGTGCTGCCTCTTACCCCTGATGACACCACTTTAGGTGGGGAAACATTTTGGGGAGGCTAGGACTCACATTTTAACTTCAACTTATTTAAACTTCAGCCCATGTACTAACTGGAGTGGTATGCTGGTGTCGCCATAGGGTAATAGGATTTATATGAGGCATTGCAGCATTCTAGATAGTTTGGGTTGCTATCAAGCAACTTTTTCCTCTACCGGCATGTTAGTTAAATGCCTATAGATAGTATTTCTCTGAGAAAGATACTCTCCTCAGGAAGTTTGGTGAAAGTGTATCTGATAGTCTATTACTTCATATTATTTTGATTAGTTGAGGAATATATATATGTTTGGCATTGAATTTGGATAACTGATACTGCACTCCTATTCGGCCCATACTTTGAATTGACTCAGACCACAACTTTGGTAGAACCATGCAGATTAGGCACAAATTGAGGACCACATTTTTGGCAGATTTAAGTGGTTCTGAGTGAGCGTTATTTAGCTGGGATTTTAAGTGAGTGGCTACAATTTTAATGTACAGTATTTAATAAAAATTAATGTATTAATATGATACAATTTAAGATTAGGTGGGAACAGAGTTTGGTGTTTTGAGCTACCTTGATCACTCTATCTCTACCTAGACATACCTCCCTTTTTTTTGGTGCTTACAGCCAGTTTTAGACTCATATTATGGGTCATGCTGTGGGTGGGTCTATAGCAGTGATTGGCATACCAGCTGTGCTATTCCTAGCTATTGTTGTTACAGTGACATGGCTGCGGGAGATTAAAAAAGTGTTGTCCACAAGGTTACAGTGTTTTAAAAGGTGAAAGCTTTTCATTTAGGTAAACATCTCTGCAGGGAGTGACCATCCATGGTCCAACTGACTGACGGCAGCATAGAGCATTAAGAGATTAAGAGATAGCAGCAAAAGGAGTTCGTAACCAGATAAACTCTGACTCAGAAACGAGAACAATCATCTTCTTTATCGCCTGACCAATAGCAAAATCAAAACAACTATGTATTTGTGGTAACTTATTTCTTTCATATACCTTTGCCCTTCATGTTAAAACCCCTTCGAAATTTTAATTCGCTAGCGATACATATGATATATCACTAATTTTAACCCCTTAAGCCGAACGCCTGAAAATAGTAATGACCCAGAACAATTTTTTTTTTAGTTTTTTGCCCTCTTTGTCGTTTCAACAGTTGTAAGCTTTTATATTTGTTTTTACATTGACGCAGCTTGTAATGAGCCTCGTTTTATTCAAGAACAAAGTTTGTATTTTTATATGGGGAATATTTTAAGTTACACCTTATAAATAAATTGCAGTATTTTTTTTTTTTTTATTTTTTATTTTTTTTACACCATTCACATTCACGACTTAATAACCTGTTAAATCAGGGTCCCTCAAACTTTTTAGACTGGGGCCAGTACACACGTTCCCTCAGACCATAGGATGGCCGGAATTTGATTAAAAAAAAGTTTTACTTTGTGGATCGATATAATTGCAGTGGATACCCAATTTATTTATTGGCCCATCATGTATATGTGAATTAGTCCCCCCAGCAGACTAGGTAGAAATAGGCCCCCCAAGGGATCTCGAGAAACGTAGGAGGAATTAGGCACCCAGCCGGTCTGTACGTATAGAATTAGTCCCCCCTCAGGTGTAGATAATATTAGAGCCGCGCCAACAGGTCTGTACTAGAATTAGGCTCCCCTTTAACAGGTCTGTACTTAGAATTAGTTTCCCCCAGCAAGGTATAGTGTAGAAATTATGTCCCCCCGCAGGTCTGTACGTAGAATTAGGTCCCCCAGCAGTCTTTACATGACTAAGGTCCCCGATCGTTGTAGGTAGAAATTAGTTCCCCCAGCATGTCTGTACGTCATAAGTTAGTCCCCCCAGCAACGTAGCAGAAAAAGGTCCCCCAGCATGACGTTATGTAGAAATCATGACGCCCCAGCAGACGTCAGGTAGAATAGCCCCCAGCATTTGTATGTATAATTAGGTGATCTCCCACAGGTGAAGGTAAATACAGCAGCCCCCACAGAGTAGGTATAATTAGGCCCCCCATCAGGAGTAAGGTAGTAATTAGGTCCCCAGGCAGTGTAGGAAGATTAGGTCCCCCCCATAGGTCTGTACGTAGAATTAGGTTCGCCCCCTCAGACTAGGGATAATTAGGTCCTCCAGCAGACAAATTAAGATATTAGGTCACCCAAAGACTAGGTAGAATTAGTAGGCCCCCAGCAGGTGTAGGTAGAATAAGGTCCCCCAGCGATGTCGTAGGTTATAATTAGGTCCCCCAGCAGGTCTGAACTAAGAATTAGGTACCCCCCATGTCGTACATTATAATTTTTCCCCCAGCAGTGTAGAGGTTAGAATTAGTTCCCCCCCAGCAGGTCCCTGAAACGTAGAAATTAGTCCCCCAGCAGCACGAAGCAGAATTAGGTCCCCCATCAACGTAGGATAGAATTAGGTGCCCATCACAACGTAGGTAAATTTAGGCCCCACAGGTGTAATGTAGAAGTTAGGTCGGCCCAGCAGGTGTAGTTAAATTAGCCCCCCACCAGGTGTATGTAGAATTAGGCCCCCTAGCAGGTGTAGTAGAATAGGTCCACACAGCAGGTTGATAGATAGACTTAGGGCCCCGCACAAGGTCTGTACGTAGAATTAAGGTATCCCCCCCAGCAGACGTAGGTTAGAATTAGGTCTCCAGCAGACATAGGAGAATTAGGTCTCCCCAGCAGACAAGGTAGAATTATAGCCCCCAGCAGATGTAGGTAGAATTAGGTCCCCCAGCCTGTCTGTAGGTAGAAATTAGTTTCACCCAGCAGTCTTACGTAGAAAAAGGAGCCCCCCCAGCAGGTGTATGGAAAATAAGCCCCCCCAGCAGGTGTAGTAGAAATAAGTACCCCCATCAGTCAGGTGTAGGTAGAAGTTTAGGCCCCCCAGCAGGTGTAGGTAGAAGTAGGTCCCCGCATCGAGGTGTAGGTAGAATTGAGGTCCCCCAGCAGGAGCTGTACATAGAATATAGGTACCCCCACAGGTGTAGGTAGAATTTAGGGCCCCCAGCAGGTTCTGTACCTTAGAATTTAGGGCCCCCCAGCAGGATAGTAAATTAGGCCCCCCAGCATGAGTAGTAAGAATTAGTGGGCCCCCAGCAGGTGTAGTTAGAATTACGCCCCCCTCAGGATGTAGGTATAATTAGGCCCCCAGCTTGTTTAGGTATAATGTAGGCCCCCCCAGCAGGTCTTTAAGGTAGAATTAGGCCCCCCATAGGTGTAGTGTATAATTAAAAATTAAAAAAGTGGGACCATTCAGCTTACCTTGCTCTTCCCCCAGCCCTGTCCGCTCTCCCGGTTCTTCTTCCGGGCGTCGTACGTCACCCAGGCCGCGCTGCAGCCGTGAATGAGCTTCACAACGCCTGTCCCGACGCTTCCTTCCTGCATCAGCTCAACCAGATGTACTCTGCAAGATCGAGACCCCTGTCTCTCCTCATAAGCATCTACCTTGTAATGTGCGTCCCGCGGACGCACTTACTAGTCAGTCCATGATGCGCCCGAAAGCCATCACCGATCGCTAAGGTTCCCAAAGCCGGTACCTTAGTGAATCGTTATTCGACTTTGGACCCTAACGATCGGAGTCGCGGATAGCGGCTCCCAGGGGAACGACTGTGGGGGGGGGGACAACTTCTGCAGCGGACGGGGAGGTGCCTGAGTCGTACATTTACAAAATTGGGAGGTGTCTGTGAGTAGCAAGAGGGCGGTGGACATAGCTGCGATATACAATGCACAATTCTGCTCTCTGTCCTACTCACAGCACCTCCCATATAATGTAAATGTCTGCCCACAGCACCTCCCGTCCGCTGTAAGTGTCCGCCCCCCGAAGATGGCCCCTGCTGTCCCGCGTGCTCCAATGTCTTTTCCATATTACCTGTCACCGCCCACTCAACCTCCCAACATATGGGAGGTTCTGTGGCCGGTATGACAAGTGTTGTGAGGGCATCGCAAGCAGAGCGACAGCAGGGGCCAGCTTAATAAAGATCGCACTAGTGCTTTATGTTTATTTGTTTTTAACTTTTTTTTTTACTGCCATGAAGGGAGAACTGTTTTATTTATTTTTTTTTTTTTACAATATAGTAATGTATTCTATATACATAAATGCAAATACATTCTAATCTGTGGTCAGATTTAGACACAGTCAGGTGATCTGACACTGTTCTGTATCCTGGTCATTTGGCTCAGTACAACATACAGCTCTGGGGTCCACACTAGGTCCCCATTGCTGACTGTGGCAGTGTCCGTTGACCGTTGCTCTGTCGGTCGACCGGTGTTCACAAATTCACCTGACCGAGCAGGGGAACCCTTTGATTGCGCTGCGGTAACACTACCCGTCGCATCAAGTGTTAAAGACCATCGGGCTGCGGAGGTTTCCCTCCCGCTACCTTTGCTTCTGCCTAAGGGTGGGGGAGGTGGGAGGGGGGAGGGGTGGGGGATCTCTGGGATCGGGGCTGTGTAGTACACAAACACAAACACCGATGTCTGCTGCGACGTCGGAAGACGTCACTGCAGACGAACGACCCGCACCACCGTCATCTAAATATCGCGCCCGTCGTTAAGAAGGGGTTAAGCATTAGTATATGGGTGAGATTTTATCTTACTAGTTGCTTTTATACAATTACAATCAGTTCTAAGTAATATCCCATTAATGATTTAATTGTTAAAAATGAATTTTTGGTTGCTGAAACTTTTATGTAATTATATATCTAGATATTTATTTAGACTCTTCATCTCATTACACTATTTCAAAAATCTTGTATCCTGCTTACCTAGTGAGAATTATAACATTGTGCCACCAGATAAAAATAGCATTAGCACATTTTTAGACACATATCTTAAAATTCAAGATATTTTTTTCGTGGCAAATAAAGAAATTGATGTGTAAATTTTTGAGATGATCATTATCCATTAATGGAACATAATGTTTCCATATTACAAATATTGGATTAACTTTCGCATTTTATTTACTTACGTTATTCAGTAATACCACGTAAGTAGGATTAAAATGCAAGTAAACACAAGCAGATGTATTTTCTTTAAAATCTAAGCATTCTCCTCGATTCCAAATCTTAATTTCCTCTTATTTATTTTGCTGACTTGTTCACACCAACACCGCAGAAGAATAGCCAACAGAATGTACAATTAAGAGTGCCTTCAAACTTAATGATTCTCATAGGAAGAACAACAAGACATAATAGGCCTCAGAAAAAATTAGCAGGTGGTCATAGATAAAGGGTTGCTTTCCCTAGACAATAGATGCCTGTAAAACTTATATTTTTTAAAACCGTCTAACTCGCTTACCACATTATCATTGCAAATTTTAAACTATTTTTTTTTAAAATTATATGAAACATTTGACAACAATTTTCCTTATAAGCAAACCCCACTACCCTTGCAAAACATCAGCATTAAAGTATTCCATACATTAACACACCCTAATTTAGTTATACGAGACAATTGGCCGCCTCCCCAGGCCCTCGGCAGCTCGGGCTAGCGGAGTGCACATCATCCACCCTGCGCACCCATGCTGCGCGCACGAGAGGGGCGTTGCGGTCCACGGCGGCATGCGTCCCCATCAGCGCATCCACATACCATATCCGCGTTCCTGCTTCCTCCGACACCGGTCTGCGGGCCGGCCGAGGCGTCGAAAGATAGGTCCCCGATCCTTAGGGGCCGCGCTGTATTCTCTCTAAATTTAAAAGAAGACCGCACATCGGTAAATTGGTTTTTGCCGCTGCTGCTACCCTATAAAGGCTCCACCTCAGGACCACATTGCCGAATCCATAGCGGCCCTTGGTCACTAAGAAGAGGAAGCCTCGCTTGTTTCCGGTTGGCCTATTCTGTGTACCAGTCCCGTCTCTTCCTTCCCTCGACTTCCTGAACCTATCGCATGCCTGCCCCAACCCTTTTTGCCTGACCTAGGACGTACCATCTTGTCTACCGTTTTCTGTACCAGCAGTACACCTCGCCCGCCTCCGCAGCCTGCCACATCGGTTGGGTACGGCGGGCTCTGGGGGAAAGACCGGGACCCATTTAGACTCTGCTTTTCCATGTGGGTCATAAACCACTGCTCGCTAGCGGTCCAGTGGAATCCACTACCCACCTGCATACAGTTGGAATTCGCCATGGATTCCCCCAAAAGTGCCGTTGCCCAGCAGTGAGGACCCTACCGTCGGTTGCCTACAGCAATCTCACAGCTGGTGCCTCAACAGGACCCAACAGTTGGTATCACTACCGCCAAGATTCAACAGCTGTGATTCCTACACAAGGCGGCAATCCTCCCTCACCCAGGCCTTCCATCCCTACCTTAGGAGCACCAGCCTGTCTCTCCCCCTCTGTGGAACCCAGGCTTTCTACTGGCTCACCCCTCAAAGTATGAGGAGATCCGAAGCTCCTCCTGCCGAGGATTTATTACGCAGCGCGCTCAATGACACGGTGAACTGATGGCGATTATTTCCCGTCTGAACGGCGGAAATGTGCCTTCGAGTCCTCATATTCTGCCTCTCGGGAAGGCTTCTGGCCCTGGGCACCCCCCCCTGCGACAGGGGACCCTATTGAGCGATCTACATCCTTTCTTTAGAAGTGTCCGTCCGACTTCTGATGAACCGGACGAGCTGTCTTTCTCGCGGAACTTGCTTCTCTCTGAATACTGCGCCGAGGGGAATCCCTTTGAGGGAGCTTACGAGCATTCAATTCCGCACACCTGTCCTTGGAATAAACCTGGAATGAGGCCGCCATCTTGCGCCACATTCAAGAAGAGGGGCCCTCTCCTAGCAGGGTTATGTTGACACTCATGTCATGCGGAGGTGACCTTCCCGTATCTCTGTCCCTGGCTTTGATCCATGCTGTTGCCACTAGTATAAACGCATTGATGTCGTTTCATCACCGAAAGGCAGGAAAGCATACGCCAGAACGTGACTCCTGCCGGTCTCGGTCTTCGTCTATCCTCGTCTGGGCCCCCCCCCCCTCTGGTCTTCCTAAAGCCTCCTCTGCCTCTCCCTCTGTAGCACTCTGGGAGGAGCCCCAAGAAGTGGACCGAGTGTTTACCACTTGAAACAGGACTATCTCTTCCCTATCTTTCGCGCATAAAATCTCTGTCTTTAATCTGGCCAGTGCAGAGCACTTTCGTCGAGACTTTTCCGATTTCGACCACGTGTTTGGGAAAAACGCTCGTACCTAGCCACATAGGAGAGTCGATCCCTAATGTGTGAATAGTCCACTCACCCATTTCTCACCATGCCGTTGAAGGATCGTTACGATTTCTGAACGCATGTCCAAGTTCCTGCCTTCGTGGATTCCGGTTCTCCCGGGAATTACATGGATTGCCGTCCTGGGAATCGAAACCTCGGCTCACAATTGTACGCCTCGAGAAACCCCTGGTCATCTCCTCTGTAAGTGGTGAGATCCTTCGCAATACCATCCGATTGTTCATGGTGCTTGTTTCTATGTCATAAGTGGCGGCTGCATTCTGAGAGGATCTCCTTCTATGTTCTGCCCGTACTCCTCGTCGTCAGTCCTTGCGTGGCGTTCCCTGGTTGCAGTCAACACGCACCTGATCTGGACATGAAGACAGGCTGAAGACACAAGTTGGGGACAAGATTGCCAGTTTCGATGTCCTGGATTGCACCTCCACCCGGTGCCCCCACACCACTGCCGGCGCCCTCTAAACCCCAGCCGTGTCGCCGGCCAGTACCCCGGACTATCACTTGATGTCTCACCGAAAGGCAGGCCAAAACCTTGCCTCCACACCGAACCCTATGACGCCCGATAGATCTCCTGCCCCGGACATCCCTCAACGGGGCAGGGTCTAATCCCACTCTTCCGAGCCAGAAACCAAGGCCATGTCGGACTATATAACAGGAGAAGCACAGTAAAGGATTCATCCGTAAGTCCTCTTACCCTTCCCCGGTCTGGCGCCCGCAGGATTCTTCTTTGAGGAGAAAAAGGATGCTTGCGATCTACCGCTGCAAGACTCCTTGGCCTTAATATAAAATTACTAGTGAAATAACCGCTACCCCCTGCCCCTCAGTCACCAAACTCTACGACCCTGCCCTATGAGGGGCCAAGATTTTCTCGCCAAATTGTAGACCTCAGAGTAGCTAAAACCTCAACCTCATCCGGGAGGTGGCGACAAGAGGAAAACAGATTTAACTACCCAGACGGGGACAATTTGAATACCTATTTTTGCCATTTACGGTCACTGTAACACACCCTGCCGAATTCCAGCTTCGTTAACAAGAATTTTTTCGTGACTTCTATACTCCTGTGTCATAGTGTATCTAGATGACAATTGGTCTTTGAACTCACTTATCCAATATCCCATCGTCTCCATGTGCGCCAGGTATCCCTTAGTCGTCTTCCGAAAAATCATCTTCTATGCAAGCTGTGGAGAAGTGCCAGTTCCATCAGCAAGTCATGTGCCCTTCCATGGATTCATCATTTCTGGCCAAGTTGACTTCAAGTGGACCCAAGACCAAATTGTCCCCTGCCGTACTAGTCAGTGGCCCTCGCCAGTTGGGGCCTTCGGGCCATCCAAGCGCATCTTGGGGTTTCGGCCAATTACTATCGGTCAATTTATTCCCCATTTTTCTACACTGGTGGCCCTATGGGGGCCCTCACGAGGAAGACTGGAATCGCCGAAGCAAATGGCCACAGGCGAGAAGAGGTCCATTCACCCAGCACAAGCGGCATTCAGCTCTCTGCCCCAGTTCCCTGTCGCTTTTTCTTCCAGAAATCGATAAAACCTTTTCTTAACAGTAGGTACGCTTCTTCGTTGGTAGCAAGGCGGTACTTTCTCAGTGGGACTCTGAGGGCAAAGACGGTTACTTCTCCTTCTCCCTCGTCCGTAAAAACTACACCATTGGGAGAACCGAGATTGCTGGCCAATTAAGCTAGCCCTCCAAGGAAAGCGTAATCTGTTGAGGGGGCTCGTCATCCGTTAACTATTTATTCGGATCTACAAAAATCTGGCGTACCTACACAACGACTACAGCGTCATAACCCCAGGCAAGGCCCCGCTGGTCCCTGTTCTTCTCGATGGTTTGACTTTTGGTGATTCACTTCGCGTCCAGCACAGACTATAACAGTTCAAGGCTGAATGCCTATACGTGCCTCCGATTTTGGGTGAAAGAGTCTCTCTCCACCTAGTCACGATCATATACGCCTACCGCACTGCTCGACCGTAGCCCCTGTGGACTCTGACAGGTACCTCCCTGCAAGACCTAACGTGCTCCCGCGCTTCGTATGAGAGTCCAGAATGGGGTTCATGCTGCTCAGTCTGCCGGTCACCCGGGGTTCGTAATACCGCAAAGCTGAATCACTCCCTACTGATTTAAGGCTTGTAGATTCTGCTCCTCTGTGTGCTCGCAACAAAGCTTCCCACCTAAAGGCCTGCGGGCTGCTGCAACAAACCTCTCCCATCCCTAACCTCCCTTGGTCCCCATATTGCAATGGACTTCTTTACTGATCTTCCATCCCTCTGTGCCGTAACGAACCGTCATTTGGGTCATTGTGGATCGCTTCTCCAAAATAGCACATTTTGGACCGTTGCCAGGGCTGCCTTCGGCACCTCGCCTTGCAACCCTCTTCTTCTTGCATGTCTTTATTTTACATGGACTTCCTCGGCATATTGTGTCGGATCGTGGGGTGCAGTTTGTGTCCAGGTTCTGGCCGTCCCTCTGTTCCCAGCTTAAAGTGAACCTGGATTTTTCCTCAGCTTATCATCCCCAGACTAATGGGCAGGTGGAAAGGGTAAATCAGATCTTGGAGAACTACCTAAGCCATTTTGTATCTGCCCAGCAGGATGATTGGTCCAGCTTGTTACCCTGGGCAGAATTTGCGTACAATTCTTTGGATTCGGAGTCGGCGGGAGCTTCTCCATTCTTTGTAGTTTATGGCCTTCATCCCTGCCCACCCCTCCCGCTGGCTGAGGCCTCGAACATCCCTGCCGTGGACTCCTTGGTCCGCGACCTCAAGTCCATTTGGCGCGACAATCAGCAGGCCCTGCAACAGGCCTCCGCCCAGACCAAGAAGCGAGCGGACAGGCACCGCAGACCCCCTCCTTCGTTTCTTCCTGGGGATAAGGTCTGGTTGTCTTCTAGATATGTTCACTTGAAGATCCCCAGCTATAAGCTAGGACCCCGTTACCTCGGTCTATTTGTAGTCCTCAAAAAGATCATCCTGGTGGCCTACAAACTCCGACTTCCCCCCACATTGCGGATCCCGAACTCCTTCCATGTATCCCTGCTTAAGCTTGTCCTTTTGAATAGATCTTCCCGTAAGGTGTCTGCTCCTGCCCCGGTGGCCGATACCTCTGATGTCTTTTCCGTAAGGGAAATTTTGGCCACAAAGACAATCAGAGGGAAGCATTATTTCCTGATCGATTGGAAGGGGTTCGGGCCCAAAGAAAGATCGTGGGAGCCGGAGGAAAACATCATGGACCGAGGAATGCTGAGGAGATTTTTTCAGGCCAGGAGGAGGGGGGGGACAAAGAGGGAGGGTACTGTAACAAGTGGCCCCGCAGCCCTCAGCTCGGGCTGCTGGTGCACACGTTCCCTCGGGCGCATCCACTTACTAGTCCGCGTTCCTGCTTCCGCGTCACTGTCTCTCACATGTAAAGGGACAGCGCGCCGGTAATTGGTTTTGCCAGCCGCTGCTCCTATATAAGGGCTCCACCTCTGGGACCTCTTTGCCGAATCCATAGCGCCCTTGTCCTATGAGAGGAAGCCTGGTCTTGTTCCGGTTTGTCTATTCCATGTACCAGTCTCGTCTGCTTACGTCCTTGACCTGTTGGCATGACCTCGACTCCGATCTTGTCTACCGTTCTCTGTACCGCGTGGCACCTCGGCCGCCTCCGCAAGCCTGCCACATCGGGGTAGCGACCTGGTGGAATCCTGCCGCAGCAAGTCCATCCCGCTTTGCGGCGGGCTATGGTGTAAAACCGGGACCTACTTAGACTCCGCTCCCTGATGTGGTCAGTACCATTGCTCGCGGCAGTCCAGTGGATCTACTACCCTATAAATTAAAATTTTTAAGTTGAGACATATTCAGCTTCTAGCAGCAGTTTCTCTGACCATGCAGGAGATTATTATCTGTAACAAGACTGCAGATAAAGCTATGCTTTTCAGTCGTTAAAGCACAGGTACCTTTTGTTTAGTGACGCTAATCTTGTTAGATATAACTAGTTTGCTTTGATCTCAGTCTGTCAGTGAGGTGACATCACTCCCTGCTCTCTGCTCTTACCTAATCAGATAGCAGACATCCCTGTTCTCAACTAATCAAATAACAGGCATCCATCTGGTATGCAGGTAACCACTGCAACCTGTTTGCACTTCAGAGCACATAAAAAATGCTCTTTTATCATGACTAAAGTAGACTATATTGAACAATGTATGTAGAAAAATTCTTCATTTAACTGCCCCTTTATGTTGAAAGCTGATCTTTGTAGGGAGAAAACCCTTTTTAATAATTTATTTTGAAGAAAAATAATATTTATTTTCTCTATAATTACATGCTCATCTAAATCATCAATAGTGAATGCTCTAACAATTGACAATTAATTTGAATGTAAATCAATCACAATAAAATCACTATTTGTTACATTTTTATCAATTCCAGACATGTTTTTCCATAATTTTATTACAGCATATACATATTACACCATATGTTGCACAAAGATACTTGTTATTCTAGCACGTCTCACAATCTGGAGTATGTGGAGGCCAAGTCAACACCTTGTACTGTTTGTCATGTTCTTAAAATCAATGTAATTTGAGAAAGTCTTTGACATGAGGGATGTACTTTGTCTATATTCATATTTAGATGCGTGACATTTGTTAAGGTAACATTCACATGTACACTTGGAATCAGTTTTCTTCAGCGGAATACTGTACATCCTTGTGCCATCTCTTCCCAGGTAAATGACAGATACACACATAGTTTTCCACATAATGGCAAAGAAAACACTAATCATCAGACCAGGCCACCTTCTTCTATTGTGCCATATTCCAGTTGTGATGTCCACATGCTCATTGGAGGCCCTTTCAATGGTGGACAGTGATCAGTACCAGTACTTAGATGGGTCTTAGCTTCACAGCCCAATAAACTATAAGCTTTACTCTACTGTGTGTTCTGGCAACTTTGGACAACATGTATGTATGTGGGGCTGCCCCAGTATCCTGGTGTTCTTTCAGCCCCCAAACTGGCGCCGCCCTGTTCTCTAGATGTATGAGCAGACGCACTCCAAAATTAGGCGTGTTATCGGGCGTCCACAGCACTTTGTAATGTGCCTAAGATCTGGGGGCGTTCTGGAGGCATGTCCGTATGATTCTACACATTTATGACTGTAGGATGGCAAAAACAGGTGCATTACTGCTGGAATAGGCAGACCAGGTTCAAGGTGGTTTAACTGAGCCAGAAGTGTCATTTTGGAACTAGAAAGTCCTAAATTTATGACCCGCAGTAGAACAGGTCCATACATTCAGGCGTATTCTACATTGCTTTAAAGCTATTTAGAACCGACCTCTATGCATCTAGATCAAACAGTACATATTTTCAGCGATCTGTGCTACAGTAGCTTACCTGGTAGATTAGACATAATTCTATGTGCACTTCAGTGACCCAAGGAATTTCATGACTCTGTTGTCAACCCACCATTTATCCTTCCTTTGACCTCTTTTGGGAAGTACTAGCCACTGCAAACAGTAACACCCCACACGACCTGCCATTCTAGAGACAACCTGACCTTCACCACTCAGCCCTTTTCAATGTCGTTCAGATGTTTAAACTTACCCTTTTTTTTAGTTTCCCACACATCAACTTCAAAAACTGACTGTTCACCTACTGCCTAATATATTTGACCTCTCAATAGGTGCCATTGTCAAGAGATACTCAATGTATTTTCTGACAATGGCATCAGTGGATCAGTGTATGTAAGTGTAATACCCATTAAACTGAAACCACTTTGTTTCAAAAATACCATTTTTGTTTTAACTTGGTTTTATTGTAACATAACATGATTATGTGATACTGAACCTGTAGTTCCCTCTATAGAACTTCTAATAATTTCCATGTTATGAATTATTTCTAAAACCCTCCATAAAGTTACATCTCTCTTGTAACAAATTTAAGAGTTAGCAATTAATTATAATATGAATCTCTGTACTAAAATTAACTACATATTCTTTTCTTATTTTTGGCAATTCCTTTAAAATTGTTCATTCTCTTTGCATTTTTCAAATCTTTTGTAAAGAATAAAACCTTTAGCTGACTTGCCTATTTTAACAAATTGTCAGTATATTATTATTATTATTATTATTATTATTATTATTATTATTATTATTATTATTATTACTTTTACTTTTATTATTATTACACTAACTAAAAAACCTGGGCATGTTTGAGATTAAATAAACAGAGCTAGAAGGAACCCAACTTTGTTAAAAATTTTAATATTTGATCAATGGAGTATCCATATAATAATGGAAATTAAAACACAACACAGGCCATACTTACAGCTCAACGGCTGGGCTAAGTACTTTTGGACAAAAAAATGGCATTCTGTAAAACTATCAAATATGAAGTATTAGTTAATACAGTGGCCACTATGAGCAAGCTCACAAGCCCTGTCAAGGCTCCTCATTTCTTGAGAGGCCCTACACTAACAATTTACAGAAAAATCACAGAAAAATGGGACATTATTTACTATAGAAGGTGTGTGAGTGGTTATCTTATCAGTATTTTTGCATTTGTACAATCTCCCCATGTATTATTCTGTGGCTTTTTTTGCATACTGTTGTGAACAGGTATAAATTTCAATGTGCAGTTTTTGTATCATCTAATTGTTTTGCCTAGTTGATGGGTTGTGAGTAAGAGAGGGGGCAAATTGTTTTCTATCGAATTTGACTTCGTTTAAAATTTTCCCGGGAAAACTTGGGTTCTGAACGAAGTCGAAGTTTTGGGACTTGGGGTTGGGAACGAAGCGTGCTTTTGATTGATAAAATGGCTGTGAGCACATGGCGCTACTTGGGGCAAAGCACTCTGGGAGGAAGAAGGGCATAGCCTGCATTACATGTGCAGAGATGAAGCCAATCAAGACCGGCGGGATTCTGTGATGTCACCGACTATATAAGTTCCCGGCCGACGCTGGAGCTCATACCGCCTCTACTGTACTGATCAGGAAGGTGCTGCCACGGCTGATTGTTACTGAAGAACTGATTTTTATACAGCATTTTTGTGGGGTTTTCTCAGCTTGTCTCAGAGATTTGTTTCTCTTAAACATTCTATTTTCTGATTTTTTTGGGTATTGGATCTAAATCCAGTGTGCGTCCACTGCAGCTGCATATAATTTAAAACCTATCTGCTTACAGCACATTGAATTTTCCAAGGGGGATCTAAGCCATTTCCCCTGTTGTATTCATTTAAAAGAAACAGCTTTTTTAAACAATAAAAATACCACTTCATTTTTGGCTGCTCAATTCTTTGGCGGCAATTTACATTCAGGGGTTAATTAAGCGTTGTTATTCACTGTATTTGACTCCAAGAAACCGTCATTTCAATGCCAAAATATATACATTTTTCCTGTAGCAAAATTTTCACAAGCGAAGGTTAATTACAATTTTTATCTCTTGTTGTGTAGCGTAAAAAACACGGCATTTTAACACCTACAAAGCCACAATTTGTGGTGGCTTTATTGTTTACCCGCAATTTACATCCAGGGGTTTAATTAAGCGTTGTTTTCAGCTGTGGTGATCCCAAGAAACCGTCATTTATTCAACCCCAAAAAATATAAAACATTTTTTCTGTAGCCAATTCACAAGCGAAGGTTAATTACAATTTTATCTCTTGTTTGTGTAGCGTAAAAAACACGCCATTGTAACACGCACAAAGCTACAATTTGTGGTGGCTCAATTTGTTTGGCGCAATTTACATCCAGGGGTTAATTAAGCGTTGTTTTTTCAGCTGTGGTGACCCAAGAAACCGTCATTTTCACCGCCAAAATATAAACTTTTTTTCCCGGGAAAGCCTAAATTCACAAGAAAAGGGTGTTAATTACAATTTTAATCTCTTGTTGTGTGGCATAAAAAACACCGCATGTAACACGTTTACAAAGCTACTAGTTTGTGGTGGCTCAATTTTTGGTGCAATTTACATCCGGGGGTTTAATTAAGCGTTTTTTTTCAGCTGTGGTACCCCAAGAAACCATCATTTTCAACGCCAAAATATATACATTTTTCCTGTAGCATAATTCACAAGCAAGGTTAATTACAATTTTATCTCTTGTTGTGTAGCGTAAAAAACACTGTATTGTAACACCTACAAGCTACTATTTATTTGGTGGTTCAATTGTTTGGCGCAATTTTACATCCAGGGGTTAAATTAAGCATTGTTTTTTTCAGCTGTGGTGATCCCAAGAAACCGTCCTTTTTCAACGCCAAAATATATACATTTTTCCTGTAGCCAAAATTAAACAAAAAAGTTTAATTACAATTTTATCTCTGTTGTGTGGCGTAAAAAACACCCCAATTGTAACACCTACAAAGCTAGTAGTTTGTGGTTGTTTCAATTCTTTTGCACAATTTTCATCCAGGGGTTAATTAAGCTTTTGTTCCGCAGTTTGTACTCAGTAAAAGAAACTTTGTTTTTCACCGCCACAGAAGAAATTCTGTAGCATAATTCATATCCGAAGGTTAATTAAGCCTGTTTTGCTTTTATATTCAGTAAAATACACAGAGTTTTAAACGGCACATACAATCAATTTTTCCTTTCCCATTTGTGGAGCCAATTTATACCAAGAGTTTACCAAGCTTGTTACTGGTTCATTTGGGGTCAAATACAGGTGGTGTATTTATCATATACAGATATTTTTCATCAAAAGTGTCTGTACATTTTAGAACAAACAGTATGTCAGACAGAGAGGTGGGGAGGCTCTTCACCTGCGAGTGGCAGAGGGGCAAACATTCCAGGCCCAGGTCGCAGCACAGCGAGGGGACGTTGCAGCAGGGGTCACTCGGTGAGGCCACAACTGCCGCTGTCATCTAGCGGCCGTGTACTGACTAGCAACTCAAGGGTTCTTGATTGGTTGACTAGTTTATCCACTTCCTCCCAGATGACCCCTGACAACCCCACCAAGAGTCGGGGGAACGTCAGACACAACCCTTATTTGCGGGGCCCAGGGGGGGGTTTTACATCGGCCCCCACCTGCCTCAACCCGCCCTGCCCATCCTTTTTTCCCTCACCCAAAAATCTACTTTTGTGTTCTGGGCTCGGGCGCCACATATACCCGGGGATGAACAATTTGAGGAGGGCGGGTCAGCAGCTACTTGGCAGCGAAAAATGGGGCCAAAAACCCCTGCTTCTTGCAGTAGGGAAAAGGGTAAAGTGCTGAAGGGGGCATGGGGGGGTCATTTTGGGTGAGGGTGGCCCCTTGAAATCCCAAAACCCGGGTGATGAGGCCCAAAAGTGACATGAAACACAAAAAAAAATGATGATCCCCCCCTACCACAAATTTGGGACCCGGGGTAAGGGAAAGGGCTTTCATCATCGTCAGGAGAAGAGGGCTTTCAACTTGCCTTGGGGGCACCCGGGCGCCAGCAAGGGGGGTCCGTGGGGCCGTAAAGCCCGGGCAGGTAGCACCCAGTGTGAGGTCGGGACCCCAAAGCGGCCACGGGGAAAAAAACCCCCCCTGCCCGCCGTCCAAAAAGAAAGCGGCACGGGGGGCCTCAGCGAGGAAAGGCGGCGGCAGTATTAAACCCCATTTCGGAGGGGTTCCCGGGTAAAATCCGATACTGGGCGGTGTGGGGGTTCTTTCCCTAAGACACCGGGGGGGAGGAAAAAGGGGTTAAAAAGTAAAATCGTAAGCAGAAATTGAAGCGGGCCAGGGAGAAAACTTTGGAAACCCAGGGCCCCTGCGTAAACACATAAAGCGCACCAACCGGGTTTGGCCGGGGAAAACGTGGCTCAGTTTTGGGGTGGTCCATCCTGCCCCCCAGCAACGGGAAAACACACGCCCAGTGGCACGAAATGCCATTGCAGCCAGCCCAAGGGGCTCCACCACCCTGCAGAAGGGACCCCTGTTCCCCTTTTGCCCTCATCTCCCCCCTTTTTCCAGATGCTCCTGTTTCCCTCGCTACTTATCGCCAGCAGTCGTTCACCCGGGGCGTTTTGCAAAGAGACAACAGTAGGCTCCCCCCATCCTAAGGGCAGTGGGCTGACCGGGGCTTTTTTCCCCAAGTTTTTTGGTTTATTTACATTTCCCCTTCCCCTTTTCCCCAAATGGGGGAAACCTCGCACCGTTCAGAAAAAAAAAGGCTTGTGCGAGCCAGATGGAGGGGTTTCCAAGCCGAAATTTATTTTCCAAAAAGGCAGAAACAAGCACTTCAAAAAATTTTTAAAGAACAGAAGGGGGCCCCAGCCCTTTGAGCTTATGGGTTTGTTCCAAGGGGGCATGCACCGCAAACCGTCGGGAAACTGTAAAAACGGCCCGGGGCCCAGTACATGCCCCTTTA
>JAODAL010033029.1:0-46086 GCA_025379985.1 Phyllomedusa bahiana | reverse complement strand
TGGTTTCAATAATCTTGAGCTGAAATTTACCTATGAGCATTGAATCCCTGCCTTTTCTGTAAATACAGATCACTTTATTTCCATCTAGAGATCTTTCCATTACGATTTTTCGCAAACCCACCATGACAAATTCATTGTTGTGATGGGAATGCAGTCATCCTCAACCACTGGAAAAGTGGATCCCCTGGGGCCAATATTTGCAGCTCAGGAGGAACTGTTCCTCTAGGGTTGAAGGAAGCATCAGACTTTAGGAAACACTTTTTGGCCAAGTTATATCCTGATTATGTACTACAGCAGGCAGAGCTTTTAATTCCAAAAAAGCATGATGACCAAAGTATAGGGCATGCTGTTACTCACATTATAATGCTGCAGACCCTATTAAATAGATTTTGCAACGCCATTGACACATATTTCTTATGGATCTTGACATCAAGGTTTGTGTTGGAAAAAAAGTACAACTTTTAATTGGATGTGATCTAACAAAGAGTTTCCCATAGAACATTTCATTACATGTAAGACTAAAGATGTAGTCTATTTGATAACTTGCAGTTGTGGGAAAAACCACACGTTTATTGTGCAGAACAATTTGTGAACACCTTGGTGATATTCGGCATCAACACAACACTTCTGGTGTCACCAAGGAGGGAATGCTAAATGCCTAAAATGGATCGGCATCAATAAAATTCGATTTTCTGTAGAGGCAATTTCAATCGTAAGCTGTTACAGATGGAAAGCTTCTGGATCCTTACCTTACAGACACAAACTGCAATTGTATTAAATGAACAACGTGATTTTAGTTATTTTATTTAAATTGGAGGTCTTTTCGGGAATATGTGTTAGTCTCTTTTCCTTCCCCCTTCTCAATTAAAACTACAGGAGAGAAGAAATATGGTTTGCTTATAGCCCCCATTTTTCAGATTTTCCTTTTTACTATCTTTTTGGTTTTACGAATTTACAATGTAAGTTAAATTGTGGCCCTTTATTTGCATAGGTGTCATGGCTCACCTTTTTGGTAGGGATAGCATATTTTATCAGTTAAGTAAACTATTGGACATCTATTGCTGATTATGCATGTTCTTCCTCTTTGATTTAATATCATGATAATATGCTCCAGGCACAATATTGAATATACTGTATTTGATACATGTAGAATGTTAGGGATTGCTGCATATATGTGTTTATTGCCGAGTAGTATTTTTAAGTAATATCAGTAAGCTGGTCTCCAGTATTGACTGTTGGCACAGCATTATTGCTATTACCTTCCTACCTTAAATATCATACACTCTTCAGATTTTAATCAAATCGCTTTGAATATTTGAGCAATCTTTTATTTTGCAGTGTGCTTCCTGAACCTCCACTATAGTACAGATGTCTGGGTTGCTAGGGACGCAACACCAAGCCAGAAGGCACTTTCACGTCCCACTCTATTCACGTCATTGCCGGCGTGTGTGTTCACGCATAAGATAGAGACATATGGGTTTCCCGTGCATCTCTTGCAAGCGTAGTACATTCTGATCCTTATACACTGCTCTATACAGTGTACATACTTGCCAACTTTTGAAAGTGGACATAAGGGAGATTCTAAGCTGTGGCACGCGTAGAGCGCTGCCCCAAAAATTAACATGACCATGCCATCTTTGTGTTTAGTCCCATCCCCTTTGCAAAAGTCACACCCAATCCACCTAACTGTGAAAGAAAACTAGTTTAGGGTTTTGATGTCACCCAGGTTTTTTGGAAGTTGAATGGCATATTCAGCATCCAGGAGAGCTGGGAGATACCACTAAACTGTGTCTGAACCTAAACCATTACACTATTACCAATATTTTCCCCAAACAGTGATTTTATAGTGGCAGGTACCAGTGTATACAGGCTCTGCAGACGCTTAAGTGACTACAGTGCAGCTACATCTAGGGACTCAATGGAGACGTCTTCTATGACTGGAATTCTTCTTTTTCCCTTTTCTTCTCCATCCTCTCCAGACCTCCATGATGATTTCTCCCAGCCACAACTTGCCCTCGCAAAATTTACCACACAAACATTTTAGAATTCTATTTTTTAGGCACTTTCCTACCTGTGGCCACCTTTGTACAATCTCTGGGGTGATAGGTGGGGGGATTATGGAGTGATAGGTGCAGTTGGGAAGGTTATGGGATGATAGGTGGAATGGAGAGATAGGTGGAGGTGAGAGGACTATGGAGTAATAGATGGAGAGGTTATGGAGTGAAAGGTGGGAATAATATTTTGTGTTGGCACTCGGATGCATAACACAATGGTGAGGGAGTGGTGAGAGGAGTACACAGCACTGCTTACAATCTCTTTGGGGGGGACAGAGGACTATCCACCTGAAGATTGTGCAGCAGCTGTGCCTGTACTCTACAGAATCATATTGTGCAGGTTGTGCTCCATACCCTGTAACCCCAGAAGATCAGCCACGGGCATTTTCTTCAGTGCGTGCAGGAGATGGAGTTTAGTACTGTTATTTTGTAATGTTCTTATGTCAGACCAATGTTGGATTGATTTCTTTAATAAAATGGTAAAAGAGGGCTTATGTAAAGGAGTGTTTATTTAAATCTTTTAATTTTTTCCATTTAATTTCAGTTTTAGTAATGGCGGTATCTGACAGACGCCTCTCCATTACTATCGCTTGAGCTTGGTTTAAGCCAGTGGTGGTTCTGTCTCCTGCCCTCTGTGGTCTGTCTTTGGAGATGACAGAAAACAGGCCACGGGAGACAAGCACCAGCCCCCAAGAGGCAGGCCACAGGACACAACTCCTGTAGTCTGTTTATTGTCTCCCTCCTTCTTCCTGCAGACGGGATCAGGAGTGGGGTCTGAAATTGCGATGATGACCTCCTGAGAAGGCTGTGCATACTGCCCTGTTTAACTATTATATGCAGCAGAGTCCTCCGCCTCCCAGCAGTGGCTCCGGAGCAGCACCCTCTGACGCTACTTTGGTGATGCTTTCACTTAAAGAACCCCAGCAGCCGTGTGGTAAGTATGACACAAATACACACACACCTCCCCCGCACACTCAAATACACATACACCCCTCCCTCGCACACTCACATACACACACAACTCTCCTCCCGACACACAACACTTGGTAAAGTACTCACCTGTCCTGCTGCCAACATCCTGCATCTTCCCACTGCTGTGCTGGGAGGAGGGGGTGGAGCTTCATTGGTTCCACTAAGCCCCATCCCTCCTCCCAGCAGTGCATAGGAAGCTATCAGAGCATTGCGGAACAGCAGTTAGTGGCTTCAGGGCAGCGTCTAGTCCCACTTCTAGGACAGAGAACCTCCAGCAGCTGTTCAGCTTCGGGAGGTTTCAATAACCCTTCCAGTAGGTGTGGTGGGGGTGGGAGCGGGACAGAGGGGACCTCCATTTGTGAGGTCCCCTGCCCAACCCAGGTTGGTTGGGAAGTATGCAGTGTACCCAGGCTAATGAAGGGACTGGGCATCATGTTTAGAGGTAATATGGAGCCACACACAATGTATCTTACTATCTGTTGGCACTATTTATAAAATCAGTATGTATTAGGGCTAATTAGGCCTCTTTTATGCTCCCACAACTCCTTGTTTATAGGAGTGAAGTCGACCACATATATTTCCAAAGTAAGGTAAGATGTATCTGAGCCTTCCATATGATGTCCTGACTCAACGTCAACATATACCGGTATGTCTGTCAATATCAGTACAGTCATATATTTTTTTTTTCATCCTTGTAGTGTTTGATCTAATGTAATTTTTGTCTGACATTTGGATTACTGCTGTCTGCATAAGCCTGTGGTTGGTCACACCCCATGTGATACATTAACAATTGTGGTGTTGACATATTTGTCACAATTTGATTTTTTTTGTGGCGCTGTAACATCGTGGATTACAGGCAATTTTATATGCTCTTTGTATTCTACCCCTATCTGCTTATGGTGTATACTGTAGTTATTTTGTTCTCTTTTTTCCACCATTTGTTCCCTGAGAAGATCTATAAAATATTGGGGTGGATAGAAACTTGTATTATTGAGGAATTTCTAGAGTGATTTCTAGAGGGCTCAACTCCAGACAGGGACACTCTTATTGGGGCGATCACACTATACTTGTAGGGGTGGCCCAGTATTGGAGACCCCGAGGGTCTACTAGAGTGAGATCCCCAACTTGATAAGTGTTTTGTACTGTCCTATTTGTGTGTGTCCTGCACATTGCATTACACATGTGCGGTGCATGCAGTATGTAATTTTAGATTTCACTTGAAAGTCATGTTTTAGGCTCAATGATGTTCCCTTCTTTGTGTATTTTTGACAATTATTCCCAGGGAGAAATTCCTACGTGGTAAGGCAAAAATAGTGTCCATTGTATTTGTGGTTATCAAATAAAAATCCCCAAATTTTAAAAATTTTCCTCATTTAAAAAAATTAACCCCTATCCCTAACCCCCCTAACCATAAAGAATTAAGGAGTGATATTTTTGGGGTTTTTTCAGGTTTTTTTCCAAGCTTACCTAACCTTTGGTCCCTTCCACACCGCTTCAACTACAACAGTGCTCTTGATGCAGTGACACTTCTGGTCTGACATAACTTTCTGTTACCATAACATAACCTATATTGTGCTGACTCAATTCTTCCTCACAAGACCTCTCAAAATATATTGCCAAAGAAGATGAAATAGTACATAGAAAGTTATACAAGAAAGTGAACAAATGTGATAGAGGAGACAACTGCAACAAGAAAGTAAGCTAGCTTGCCTGTCATAGAGGAAAGGAAGGACTGATGTTGTAAAAAGGTAAACCAAGAAAGGGACTTTTCCATGCAGGAGTCATAAAGGGAGTCAAAAAAAGAAATTTCATGTGACTTACAAAAATAAGAGCTTATAGAAAATGATTTACATTTTCCTGATTAAAAAACAAAATCAGTTTTAAACACAGTTAGAAAGTCCTGATTATCGAACAGCAGAGTAAGAGGCCCGAGCCTAAGCGAAAGATTAAAGATGAAGAGAGCACTGTTTTATGCCAAACAAATTTGCTGAGTGAGGAAAAGGAGAGCGGTCAATTGCCCTGATAGTCAGTTAGTCCAAGAAGAATAAGACATTGTTATGGGAGATAGACTATCTTCTAAATTGGCTCATTGGTTTGTAGAAGATTGAAATGAGTCTACTATCCTCATTAGGAGAGCTGCAAAATGATATATTTTAATGGAAATCAGGTAGTCCAGCACCACCTTTTGCTTTATAATTACATAAGATTGATATTTTGATGCCAGGTCTGTCAGAACTCTATACAGATTTACTCACTTTTTTTTCCCCATTTGTCTGAACCAAGATGCAGTAATTCCAATGAAAAGCAACTGGTACAAGTACAAAAATCTGGGTAGGACATCCATTTTATGACATAGACTCAGACAACCTAAGGTAGATGCCTGGTAGTATAGGTTTGTAAATGCTTTAACATATGCTGATGCGAGAGGAAGTTTACTTTAAAAAGCTCTTTTAGATTGTTAGAGATGCCAGTGCATTTAACGCCTCTGTTCTTGAATAGTTGACCTTAAAATTGTTGACTTTTTCCAAAATGCACAAATTCCTTTATGATGATAGCAGTTGGATTATTATATAGTGTCATCATTTTTCCTAAAAGCTTTTAATATAAATATGCAATCAATAAAATATTGTGCCATTTCGGCCCATTTACTCATTGTGATTACCATTTTCAGCTTGTTCATGTTCAGGTCCTTATATTGTATGGAATGCTACGCAGAGAACAGTCCTTGCAGAATTTGTTTCCCCATTATGACTACTTGTGCTGACAAGGACAAGTGGTCTCTGTATTTAATGCTCTGTACTGAGCATTCCATATAAATACCTGTAATTGGGTATGAATGGGCTGTAAACTTCTTTATCACAGGAAACTTGAACAGAAGTTCAGCAGACAAACAGGACAAGTATGATGTGATAATACAACATGTTACTTGTTTTGACAAAGTGCTTCTACTGAACGCAAATTAGTGGTGCCACTGAGCTAGATGTATTTGACTGATTGGTGCTCATTGGAATTTTACATTTTTTGTAAAAAAAAAACAACCCTTTTTTAGAAATTTAAATTTTTCAGCATTTACATTTTTTCCTATGTAGCAAAGTTGTGTTATTATATTACCAACACAGCACAATAATGAATACAAGTGGACATTAAGAATGTTTGACTTTGTATAAAATATGTGACTATTTGTATGTTCATATCAATGTTCATATTATTCAAAATCTCTTTAAAACTTTCTCTTCCCTTTACTATGGGCCACGTGTAAAACTGTTTAGGTCTAAAACTCACTCTGTTGCCCATAGCAACCAATCAGAGTGCACCTCTCATTTTTCCAGAGCACTATATGAAATTAAAGGTGCTCTGATTGGTTGCTATGGGAAACAGAGTGAGTTTTAGACCTAGACAGTTTTCATACATGTGGCCCTATGTGTTAATCAGACAAGTTCATGGTGTGTGGTACAATATGTGGTACTTGCTATATGATCTGTGATATCCTGTGAACAGAGATTATACCACAGCCAACAACTATGCAGTGGGTGACAGAAAATTAATAAAACATTTCCCATTTTCTGTTGTGTAGGTAGAGATCACAAAGTTCATATGAATTCAAAAACTACTAAAGAATGGATCAAATTATGAGAACATGTTGTAATAATATCAGTGGCAAACGCACCTGTGAGATGCCATCTCATTGCTTTTGACCTAGAGGACTATATTCATTCAAGTAATAATGATTCCAGTGTAGGAAGAAGTCTTTATCAAATTCTTTGGCATATCAGCAACAAAACTGTACCAGAAACAAAAGAGACAATGATTCCATTTTTTTAATTTACACAAAGTAACAAGTAGATATAAAAAGACAAGATGTACTATGAATCAATAGAAGAGGTAAATTTGTTATGTAGAATGGAAGCTATAATCAAAAAAAAATGACCTTTATTAACTGTAACCGCAATGTAGTATTAACATATCTGATTGAAAATGCATGTCGTGCATGTCAGAAAAAGATCTGATAGAGAGTGAAGAGAGTAAATGGGGAGAAGTATAGGAGTGGTATAACTAGATTTCCATAGGATGATTTAGGTACATTATAAATATGAAGTGTGTGCCAAGGATGTGATTAGCAGTACAGAAGGATTTCTAAAACACTCACTGTCTAAATGTATCATATAAAAATTAACCCGTTACAAAAGTTATTTGCAGCCCACAATGTCACAGCTTCACCCTTTTCACCATTGTAGGTATCAGGTATTTAGATGGGATGATCAGAATGGGCTTCCTAACTAGAAAGCTCTTCTAATCTGCAAATTGTAAGTACTTTATAAAGTCACTTTTGTTTATATGGATGGCCTCTTTAAAGCTAGTAGAACAATACTAAGAATTTAGCTAAGATCAATAAGTGAGTAAGAAGGTTTGACTTAGGGGGGTTTAGAAATTTTAAAGGAAAAACTTTTTGTTTTAACCTTTCCCACCCTTTAAAAAAGAAAAATTTAAAAAAACCATTTTCTTTAAAGGTTTTCTCTACGCTATCCCAAAACATTGGACCAGTGCCACCAAAAAATGTATTGCGGGCCTGTTTAAAAAATTCCCTTTCCCCAAGTTGTCAAACCCTCTGAAAAATTTAAATTTGGGTAGAGAAGCTAAAGGGTCTATAAAATTTCCCAATAAAAAAAAGCCAAGGCCCGGCCCACCAGGTTTATAGAAGTGGCGAAATATAAATTTAATTGGAGTAAAAGCATAAAAAAAAAGCAGTGATGAGGTAGGCAATGCGAGGCAGGCAAAAATTTTAAAAGAGACCAAACTAATTTTTTTGGAAATTTTAAGGGCCCCCTTTAAAATCGTAGAACTATCAATTGAAAATGTATTTACTTCTGCAAAAAGTTTTTTTTTGGGGGGGTTCATAGCAAAAAAAATTAAAAACAGAAAACTTAGAGTCAGTTTTTACAAAGTTTTAATCCCCCTTTGTTCCAGGGAAAATTAATTTTGGCGGGTTTTTTTGCGTTTAAGATTGAAGAAGCAGTTTTATGTGGGAGCTTGCTTCATCAGAATGGTTATCAAAATGTATGGCCATGCCAGGAAGGAGGGGGTGAAATAGCACATAACAAGACATAAGTTGACACAGATAGCAAAGTGTCAGCTCCGATAAAGAGCATATTGCTCAATACGCATTAGCTCCCCTGTGTGCGTGTTTGTGAATGGAATCGTTTAACCTATGAAATAAAGATAAAGATTTTATTTCAGTGCTGGATTACACTTTTGGTATTTATTCTTTGAGCAATTCCATGCACCCTTGGAAAACCCGGGAAATGTCCGCGATGTGTTTTTGGTGAAATATTTACTTTTTTCTTTATATGGGTCGGTTTTAAATTAAAAAAGTTAGCCAAAGTGTGCCCCCCCTTTTGAGAGAAAGAGTCCATCTTATACATATTCACAGCCAAGTCAAAAATGCAGCCCAAATTTCCAAAAAAGCATTTTATGGGCTTTTGCAATAAACTGGGTAATGTCTCGAAAACGCTTCCAAAGCTTTTAAACCCAAAATTTTGGGCCCCAAAAACTCCAGACACCCTTTTATGCCCTTTACTGAAAAACATGATTTTAGGGATGCCTTTTAAAGGGCCCCTTTTGATTTACTACAAAAAAATTTTTTCCCGATTGTAATGTAAATTTTTACAAAGGGCCCAAAGGGGGCCCATCTAAATGAAATTTAGAAACCCGGGGCGCAGCACCGTTCCCCCATACCGTTGAAAAACCTCGCGTAAAACCCTTTGGGTTTAAAAATTGGCTGGAAAAACCCTTTTGAAGGCTTTTTATTGACAACTTTTTTTTTATTTCTCTTCTTCCGGGCCCCAAAACAGGAAATATGAAAAACGCCAATTTTGGGACACCCCAATGCATTGTGTATACAATGCATTTTGGGGTATTAATGAAACGGGCACCCCATGGTCAAAAATTTTTTAAAAGTGGGAAAAAAAATAAAAAAATTTTTTAAAAAATTTAAATCACCCCCATTTTTGGCCCCTTTTTTCCCAAAATTTTAAAAAAATTTAAATTTAAAAAAAAAAATTTCACCTATTTTTTTTTTTGCTGCGTTGAAAATGTTTTGTCCCAAAAAAAATAACTTCCCTTGTACACTGAACACCGTAGAAGATAAAAAAACTCCAGAAACATTTTTTTGGGTCATTTCACATCCCCTAAAAATTGGATTAAAAGTGATAAAAAAAGTTGTATGTATTCCAAACCAGTACCAATAAAAGGTGCACTACTTCAGCCCACAAAAATGCCCCCTCACTCAAGTCTGTAGATGTTAGTACAAAAAAGTTTTGGTCACCGAAAATGGCGTCGCAGTTTGGGGGGGAAGTTTTTTTAAAATTTGAAAAAGTTTTTATTTTGGGGCAAGTGTGTTTTTTTTTCACAAATTGCCCCCAATTTTGGAAATTTTTTTTTGGTTTTCCCCGTTTTTAAATTTTATGGCACGGGGGATGACACCATTTTGAAATTTCAAAACTTGTCCCGCAAAATAAAAACCCTCAAAAGATAAGTTGGGTGGGAAAAGTAAAAAATGTATTGCCCTGGGAAGGCGGGGAGGAAAAACGAACATAGAAAAAAATAGGCCTCTGCATTAATGGGTTAGTGGAACACGGATACAAATATATGGGTATCTATTTGCATCTGTTTTTACATTCTTTAAGTGGATCTGTTAGAAAAAGACAATTTCAAAATTTCCCCCAAAAAATGAAAGGTCCATTTTTAATGAAAATAACAATATTTGTTCTTTTGACAGATCTGAAAAACAGATTTGTTAAAAAAACAGAAAACTTCAGTTTGCATTGGTTAATGAATGTTTTTGTTGATAAATCCTTCTGTTTTGAACAGAAAACCAACACAATGTAAAACCCGGCCCCTTTGGGCCCACTCGGCACGCTTAAGCTTTATTAACCTAAAATGTGAAAATCCTTTAAAAAATTTATAATATTTTTAAGATTTTGGGATAAAAAAAGCAGGAGATACAAGAACCAAAAAGCAAAGATACACGCAAACTGTAAAAATAAAAAATGCTTGGTTTTTTACCGGTTTAAAATCGTAAGGGGATGTGACCCTGCTGCAGTGATGTTCCAGGTCTGGGAAAAAAAAATGGGGAAAACTGGGCACAGGGGGTGGGGGCAATGGGAGGATCTGAGGAGAGGTGAGTTCATTTTTTTTTTTACAGTACAGCAGTATGCTATTAAAAAAAAAAAAAATTCCTAGACATCCCCTTTAACTTCTTCAGGTTGCATCTCTATTTGGTTTTGTTTTTTTACTCCCCACTTTCCAAGAGACATCACTTTTTATTTCAATTTTTTAAGGAGGTGAAATGACCAACAATACTTAGTTTTGGCATTTGGATTTTTTCTTCTTCTTCGGTGTTCAGTGTACGGGATAACTGATGTAATCTTTTAATAGATCAGACTTTTACAAATATGACAATACCAATTATGTGTACCTTACTTTTTCATTAATTGAACTTCTATTTTTTATTATTTGTTTATTTGTTAACCACTTAAGCCGAACGCCTGAAAAGTAATTAGGGTGACATGTATGAATCCTGGCGCTGACAGGCCAGTTTTAAATAGGTTTAAGGTAGTATAGAATGCGCCAGAATATATGAACCTGTTCTTCTGCGGGTCATACATACAGGCGTATTGTAGCGCCAATATGACAACTCAGGTTCAGGCAGACCACCGTTAACTTGGTTTGGCTGTTCTAACTGTTCTGTGCCTAGGTTTGGTGTCAAAGCATCATAACTGTGTCTACTTCTATGAATGTGATGTGACATGCCCCAGAACACCCCAAATCTTTGGCGCACTAAAAAGTGTCTTTGTCGCATTAAAGGGACTTATCGTGCCACAGTTTGTGGTTCACCGATTAATACATTCTTTTGGGCTCAAAGTACACCAGAAAACTTGTGCAGCCCCATTAATACATTTCGCCCTTAATTACCAGCACATTATTTTTCTACACTTTTTTATGTTCTTTTTTTTTACTTTTTTAAAAATCCCATGAAGGGATAACTGTTTTACATTTTTTTTACACTTATATGCTAATACATATATGCTAATACAATATAATCTGTGTCAGTTTGACAAAGGCAGCAATTAGTGCAGCACATAGTCTGCCCTGATCACTGGTTTGTTACACAGACAGCCCTGGGGCTACTCTAGGTCCCAAGGGCTGACTGTGCAGCCATTCCCTAGGCTCTGTCAGGTCACCAGGAGTCCCGACAAAGCAGGGGAAAGTCCTTTGAATACACAAACCACAGCAATGAAAGGGTTAAGCACCGAGGAGCAGAGTTTCCCTCTGGGAACAGGACTGTGAAGTAGAGCTCTGTTCTCAGCTCAGCTGCGGCGTTGGGAGCCGCAAAACCTGATTTCTGCAGAAACGCCGAAAGATGTCACTACGGACGAATGACCTGAAATGCCCACCGCCAAAAGACGTCAGGCGGTCGTTAATGGGTTATACAATTTTTTTTTTACTTTAGCAATGAGTCTCCCTAAGAAACTTGACCACTAGGTGGGCTCGATCGCTTGTCCTATATACGACAGTACTATTGTACTGCTGTATACAGGTTTTTCATTCATTACCTATTACAACCTGTCTGTTTCATAAATCCTTCATGCATTTGGATGTACGGGTATGTCTAAATGCGTGAAAGGGTTAAGATGGCATTCACACAAATATGTACCTCCAAAGCTACAGAACCATATAAGTTACCAGGAAAAATATGAGTGTTTCAGTGCTTTACACCACATAGGAGATATTTCTGTTACTGAGAGGCTATTGACATCTCCTAATGTTGGGGTACTATTTTTCACAGAATCTCAATGGCTACCAGGGATGTCAATCACCTCTCAGTAACATTAAATGTCAATCACCTCTCAGTAACAGAAATATTTGCAGGGCGTACTTCGGCACATAATTGTGCACCAATGTACCTGAAGTACGTCCTGCAAATACGGTGACATCATAGCACTCATTGAGCATGTATTATGAATGGAGGCCAGGCTGTAGTGCTGTTGAAAGTATGCACTGGTCAGCGCATACTCTCAACAGCAGGCATTTTGCTGTTGAACAGGTATGCACCACAACACGCCATGTGACCTTAGTCCTAGGCAGCAGACAGACTGCAACCAGGATGCAAACTGGCTGATACCTGCAAGTAGCATATTAAGTGTCCAGTTAAAGGGGTTGTCTCATTACATCAATTCATCTTAACTCAGTCCTGTTTTCTTGGTTTCATTTTGGAATTCAGGGGCATGTTTACTGGTTTTACTGGTTTCTACTGGCTACTACTGGCCTACAGTGACGAGCTGCTAAGGACACCAGGTCTGTAAGTATAGCAATCAGTGCTGTAAGACAATCAGGAAAGATCTAACAGGTCTGTAGCTATAACGATCTAAGGAGCTGATGCAACCCATACAAGAGGGGATATCTAGGAAAAGGTAGGGCACTGTTAATGGACACATATTGCAAAGTGATTTGTCTTTGCAAGATCTTTAACATAAAAAGAAATCCTTGTAGTGAAACAACCCCTTTAATGATGAGTCAGCAAAGCTGACCACTACTAGTGGCCAGGGCCGTTCCTTGGGCGGGCGAGACGGGCAATCACCCGGGGCGCCGAGGCTCTGCTCACCCGAGGAGGGGGGGGGGCGCCGCCCGCCTCCTCCGCCTTGTCCGCCTGTAGGAAAGCCCTTGTTTCTGCATGGCTGTTTTATAACAGTCGCACAGAGTCAGCAGCTGCTGGTACAGGGAGGAGGCAGGACGGATTGTTACCATCCTGCCTCCTCCACTGTATGTATCAGCGTCGCAGGGGGCCTACAGCTTTCACCACGTCCCCTGCGACGATGGGTCTCCTCGGTCGACAGCTCTGCCAGCCGAGTAGATCTATGGGACCTGCATGACAGCGTAAGCAGCATGGTGATGTCATGCCGCTTACACCGCTCAGCAGCTCCGGACCAGGACGCGCGGACTGAGGTGAGTACTTTTTTTTTATTTTTTAATTAGCTACAGGGGCATCTACTGGCTACAAGGGGGCATCTACTGGCTACAGGGATATCTACTGGCTATAAAGGGGGCATCTACTGGCTACAGTAGGCATCTACTGGCTACAGGGGAATCTACTGGCAACAGGGGGGCATCTACTGGCTACAAGGGGGGGCCATCTACTGGCTAAAGGGGCAACTACTGGCTACAGGGGTATCTACTGGCTACAAGGGGGGGCATCTACTGGCTACAAGGGGGGGCATCTACTGGCTACAGGGGGGCATCTACTGGCTACAAGGGGGGCATCTACTGGCTACAGGGAGCATCTACTGGCTACGGGGGGCATCTACTGGCTACAAGGGGGGCATCTACTGGCTACAGGGAGCATCTACTGGCTACAAGGAGGGCATCTATTGGCTACAGGGGGATCTACTGGCTACAAGGGGGGCATCTACTGGCTACAGGGGGCATCTACTGGCTACAGGGGTATCTACTGGCTACAAGGGGGCATCTACTTGCTACAGGGGCATATATTGGCTACAAGGGGGGCATCTACTGGCTACATGGGTGGCATCTACTGGCTGCCGGGGTATCTACTGGCTACATCGGGGCATCTACTGGCTACAGGGGGGCATCTACTTGCTACAGGGGTATCTACTGGCTACAGGGGTATCTACTGGCTACAAGGGGGGCATCTACTGGCTACAAAGGGGGCATCTACTGGCTACAGGGGGGCATCTACTGGCTACAGGGGAGCGTCACCTGGCTACAGGGGGGCATCACCTGGCTACAGGGGGCCATCTACTGGCTACAGGAGCATCTACTGGCTACAGGGGAGCATCACCTGGCTACAGGGGGGCATCTACTGGCTACAGGGGCATCTACTTGGCTATAGGGAGCTTCTCTCTGTCTATGGGGGCTACTACCTGGCTACAGGGGCTACTACCTGGCTACCATATGAGGTGCTATAGATGGGGAGTTTGTATAGAGATAGGAATTGGTAGAGAAGTGCTGATAAAGTGAGGAGTCTAAGATGTTTGTTTTGTAAATTTTACAGTGAAGAGTCGGGAGTAGTCGTCATGGCGGCCTGGGACAGATGGAGAAGAAGAAGAAGAGAAAGAGACCAACTCTTCAGAGACGTCTCCTGTGAGTCACTAGATATAACTTTAATGTAATCATTTATATGTTTGCAGAGCCTGTGTACAGCTGGTATCCAACACTGTATGGTCATTGTATGCTGGTAATATTGGTTGTAGTATAATGGTTTATACTCAGTAATGGTCAGTTTGTATTATGTCACTATGTGCTGGTGATATGTGATCTTAGTGGTCTTGGGAGTCTGGTTTTGTGTAGCGGCGTTATTTGGTAACTGTATGACTGTTATTTAGTAGTTTTATACATAGCACATTGTGTTAAAGCTTTTTGTATATTTTAGATTTGGTTGATGGTGATGCAATGTGTTGCATTATGTTACGGAGGTGGGGAGGTCAGTAAACAAATAAAAAATGACACTCATCAACAATAAATTATTCAAAAAAATGTATTTCCTTTCCTTATGATATGTTCATATGCTATATAGCAGTGCATACTGAGTGTGACGCTATATCGCTGGTGTCAGTGTGTACTTCCAAGGTGCTCTAGCCTGGTTCCCATTTATCCTTGCTTTCCCCGACACGTAAGGGTTAGCAAGAAGTGACGTCAATTTTTTTACTGCCGCATTCTGGCAGGTAATCATAGCACTCAATGAGAGCTATGATTTACCATGTTTCCGGGGCGTACTTCAGGCATATTGCAGTGCAATTAAGCCCAGAAGTACGGCCCGGAAATACGCTGAGTGAACATACCGTTATAGTCATAGCCTGTTGGATGAGGGGCCTGCACACTGCCAGACTGTCTGCCACTCGTCCACTCTACTTAGCAGCAGGCAGGACTGTCTATCAGTCATTTGTTCTGTTGGCCTGTCTCTTATTGAGACAGATTTACCTCAGTCTGCAGCTCTGCTCCGAGTCTGGCCCGGTTAGAAGCAACAAGATGTCCAGACTCCTACCCAGCACCTGCACTCAGCAAAAGGGCGATAAATGGGCAGGACGCAGGAGCATACATCCCAAGCAGGGCTGTCGAGTTGGAGTCGGTGGCCACTTGGGTGGAGTTGTAGTCATTATAAAATGGGCTGACTCCCAAAATATATAATAAATTGATCCAGTTAGTTCAGCGCAGTGTCAAGAGCAAGAGAAATTGGGTATTTCCAGTGCTACTGCTCTCATATATTCAACCTCATCAGATGAGTTTAATTTTGAAAATTATTTGGATGATATGGAGCAGGCAAAGCGTTACTGCAGGGGAAAGATTCCGCTCTCATAGAAAACAGATTGACCGGATTTAAGAAAAAAATGTTATTTGCTTTTAAGGAAATAGAAGAGTTCAACCGTTCATCAGAACTGACTGTGAATGAGGCAATTCCTTTTTACTCTGAGATTGTTATAGATGTTGCCCATGTGGTCACCGCTTTGCCACCGACCCAAGTTAATGTAGAGAGGCCGTTCTCTAGTCTGGAAATAAGGAGATCAGATTTGAGTTCATCTATGAAGGATCTGATGGAGTCGATACTATTTATAAGAACAAATTCATGGACTCAACAAACGTTCATAGTCAACAAATGTTATTCAGTATGTTTTTGTTGAAAACTGTTTTTTTCCCACTTACTGCAGCGTTTTGCATATTTACAATTTCTTAAAGTTTTTTGTGTTCTAATGTTGTATCCAATGAATATATTTTTCACTGAGAAGCAAAAGGGCAACAATGTTTTGAACTTTTGACTTTCAGGCTCCATATCTCTCCATCCACTACAGCTTTGAACGTGAGACTACCATCATTTTATAGACAATCATCTTGGCTATCTCATACATAACTTTGACTTGCAACTATTTAGCATATTCTGAGTTATGCAGATTCGTATCACGTAACTACATTGTTACTGTTTTGCTCCTGGTGGTGGGACAATCTTTTTCTTACAATGTGTTCTCATATTCCTTAATAGCTCAGTGTGTTATTAGGTTGATTCCCAAGTGAAAGGTCACTGGTTCAAGCAGCCATGAAGATTTCCCAAGAAAAGAGAAGCAACATCCAGCTCATTGATAATGCTCTCTCGGCCAAGAAAATTGCCAAACTGCATCATGTGAGGCCATGACAGCTGGAAGAATATTAAATGAAGTCCATCCATCCATTTAATAGCCAAGAGGTGGACGTCCAGGCAAATTATCAGTCAACTAGTTGGCTCACAAGGTCTATCCGTTCTAGAGCGACAGACATGGCAGTGGAGGTGGCTCGTATGCTTCATAAGAGTGAGATCACAGACGTCCATGCAAGCACTGGGCAACACGCATTACACAGGTCTGGAATGATAGCCCGAAAAAGGTAAGGAAGCCTTGACTTCAATCTTGTCATAAAAAGCATTGGCTCGAGTTTGCAAAAAAGTATGAAAAATGGAAGATTTGAAACGGGTGATTTGGAGCGATGTGATGAAAGTCAATAGACCAGACTCTTATGGGGGCAAATGGGTTTGGAATAATCAAGGGAAAAAGGTGCTAACAGATGAAGAAGTTGAAGAAACTGTCAAGTTTGGTGGAGGAAACCTGAGGATATGGTGTTTCACAGACATTGGATACTTGACCAGGATTGATGTTGATCTCAATGCTGAGCTATATGTGAATATCATACAAGATGAGTTACTTCATATACTCTAGTACTATGGGTATGAAAAGGACAACATAGTGTTTCAACAGGACAAGCATACGTCGAGTTTGACGAAGAAATGATTCAATGAGAATGAAGTAGAGTTTCTGCATTGGCCTCCACAGTCTGCAGACCTCAACCCAATCGAACACTTGTGAGTAGAAATGAAGAAAAAGCTCTATTCGTACCCAATTCCAGTCTGCACCAACATTGGGAATGTGTAGAAGAGACTTGGGATCACATTTTGGACAAATCATGCTTGAATCTGATCTAGAGTATGAAGAGAAGGATTCAGGCAGTATTGAAAGCCAAAGGTGGATTTACCAAATACTTACAAAATAATAAAAATTAACATTTTGATTTTTAGGAGCAAAACAGTAACATTGCAGTTACATGACAAGAATCTGTAGAACTAAGCAGATGATAAATACTTGCAAGTCACATTTATGTATAAGATAGGTAAGATGGTTATCTATAAAATGATGGGAGCATCATGTACAAAGCTGCAGTGGATGGTAAGTCATGGAGCCTGAAAGTCACAAGTTCAAAACATTGTTACCATTTTGCTTGTCAGTGTATGTTCTACCTTAAAAACTTGATTATTGAATCATAAGGGTGATAAAAACCCTGATATTACTATTTTACTACAGTAAAGTTATCACTTATACATGAGCCATGTTTGAGGGAGTGGGAGTTGGAGTCAGAAGTCGGAGTCGGGAGTCGCAGTTAGAGAAATTGAGGAGTTGTAGTAGGAGCTTTGGCTTACCAACTCCACATCCCTGCTCCCAAGTGTCCCTATTTTTGAGGGACAGTTCCTATTTTTAACCCAGGTCGTTCTGTCCCATAGCTCCATAAATGTCCCTTTTTTCATTTAGGAAATAGATTTATGTCAATAAATCGAGCTGTAAAAAGTATCTGAATGCTTCCTAGTTGTCTATTACATAACAACTTGCTTCATCATTGGATACAATGTGATCCTGAAAAATGTGTCCCTTTTTGGCTGTCTGAAAAGTTGGCATGCCTGTGTGTGGGCATGGTTAGAGGCATGCCATGGTGTGATGTCATGTGTTTGGGTGTGGTTAGAGGTGTGACCTGATGTGTCCCTCTTTGCCATCTCACAAAGTTGGGAGGTATGCACAGGAGGTAAGTGGCACCCCTTACTGTCAGTGACACACTACTGCTGCTGCAGGCTGGTTGGTAAGTCAGTCACTGACTCACTGTCTATGACTCTCCGTGCAAATTCACGCTCGGCACCGCTGGTCGGCTGCACCCACACATGAGAAGCAAGAGCGATGGGAAGGTACGTGGTGGCACAGCAGAGGAATGGGTTGGCTGGGTAATGTGGGCGGTGATAGCAGCAGCCACTGACTGAGTGCTTCAGCGTCATCATCATCAATCAGTCAGTGTTTTAACATTACTTATACAGGCACAGCACAGCAAGCTAACTGCACCCACCTACTGACAGATAGAGGTGGCACCCTAGGAGATCGCCCAGCTCAGCCTACCCATCATCTCGGCCCTGAATATTGAAGAGGCTCGACTGTTGCATATGATCTGGGAAGGAAGAGCTTTGGGTACATTCTGGAAAGAGATATATCACTTATTAATAGGGAGCATGGGGTTATCATTCCTCTTGATCCAATACACTGTGTTTTGGAATATCTAGGTGATGTGGTTTTTGAGGCTCTGAATTTTCTTAGTATTACCAACATGCTATACATGACCAGGAAGCTTATCACTTTTAGATATATCAAACTATCCCCTCTGACAACTGGTGAATATATTAAGAAGTTAAATAATGTTATTAGGTTGGAAAAAGCTATATAGCCCAAAAAAAAAAATTCTCAAAAATGTTTAAGGTGCGTGGGTCCAAAGCCTGAACTTTCCAGGTCTTCCCTCTTCGCTTCTTCTGATGAGCCGCATCTTCAGTGGTTTTTGCTCAGTAAAGTCCTAGTTTCCAGGCCCCATTTGCTGGATGTTAGAGCATATAGATAGCTATTTTATTACATTGGAACTTATGATATGGTTACGTAATTTATATTGTCTTAGGGCTTGTGGCTAGGTCTTCAGGTCCTTCTTGGTTCAGGAGGGTGGGAGGGTGTTAAGGGGGTTAAAATGAAATACCGAGTTATAATATGTCTCTTTGATATACCTAATTTTGACTACTCAGCCAGTGCTTTATTGCTGTACATTCAGTTTGAATAATACATAAGCGATGTACTTTTGTCTATTTTGTATTATGTACTTATGGCACAGATGTTTGTACCAAACCCTTTTATTATGCATATCATGTACAATTTTTCTTCAAATAAAAATTGCATTAAAAAAAAAATGTGTATATCAATTAGGTCACAGCTACTCGGAAAATTGAACCAAAATACTGGTGTACATGCTTACTGCCACATTTATTAACCCCTTCACGACCCTAGACATATGCATACGTCCAGGTCATTTGGGGGTTCACGCCCCTGGACGTATGCATACGTCCTGAGGATCGCGCGAACTCTAAAGCAGAGTTCGCGCGATCGGTGCGGGGTGTCAGCTGTATATTACAGCTGACATCCCGCAGCATCGGCCCCAACCCGCGATCACTCCAGGGGGGGCCGGTTAACCCCTTAATTATCGCGACCATTGGGTCGCAATAACTAAGAGAGACGCAGGAGGAGATCGCTCCTCCTGCGTCTCTGTCGGCGGCAGCAACTGCACGGATCGCTCGATCCGTGCAGCTCCTGCCTTCTGACAGACAGCACGGAAGGCATAGAATGCATTCTGGGTTGTCTGTGACGTCACATTGCCCGGCCGTGCCCTGTGGGCATGACCCGCCATCGTGACTGACAGTTACCATAGGAACCAGTGCACAGCAACAAGCTGTGCATTGATTCCTATTGAATGAGAGATCTAAAGATCTCTCATTCAAATCCCCTATGGGGAAAAATTTTAAAAAATGTGAAAAAGTAAAAAAAAGTTAAAAAAGTGGAAAAACAAGTAAAACACAAACACGAAAAATAAAATAAAAAACACATACACCGCCCTTTTCCCCTTTACAAACGCCAATCGCCCCAAAAAAAGATCAAAAATAAATAAAGTATCCATATTTGGTATTGCCGCATGCATAACGACCTGCCCTATAAATCTGTCATGTTAATATACCCGTACGGTGAACTCCGTAAAAAAAAACCAAAAAAACAATAAAAGAAATACGATTTTTGTTCATCCCGCAGCACAAAAAAACGAATAAAAGTGATCAAAAACTCCTATAAACGCCAACATTGTACCAATTAAAACAACAGTTCATCCCGAAAAAAAAAAGTCCTTACACAGCTCTGTATATGGAAAAATAAAAAAGTAATGGTTCTCAGAAGACAGCGATGCATAAATATTCTTTTACACACTAAAAACACATTTTTTTTTTTTCAACATAAAAAATCTATATGAATTGGGTATCGCTGTAATCGCATTGACCCACAGAGTAAAGCTAACTTATTACGGATACTGCACAGTGAGCGCTGTTAAAAATAAAAATAAAAAACACTACTAGGATTGCAGTATTTTCTTCACTTTGCCTTCCAAAAAACGGATTTAAAACTGATCAAAAAGTATTATCCCCCCAAAAATGGTACCAATAAAAACGTCAACTCATCCCGCAAAAAACAAGCCTGTATACAGCTCCATACACAGAAAATAAAAAAGTTATGGCTCTCAGACTATGGCGATGCAAAAATGTGTTTTCCTGTTTGAATAAAAGTGTTCTTATTGTATAAAAGTAGTAAAAAATAAAAAAATATATAAATTGGGTATTGCTGTAATTGTATCGACCTGCTGAGTAAAGCTAGCATGTCATATCTAACACAGATTGACCGCTATAAAAAATAAAAATAAAAAACACTACCAGGATTGCTGTATTTTGTTCAAAATGCCTCCCAAAAACCTTAATAAAAAGTGAACAAAGTGTTATATGCACCCCATAATGCTACCAATAAAAGCATCAATTCACCCCGCAAAAAATAAGTTCCTACACAGCTCTGCACACAGCAAAATATAAAAGTTATGACTGTCAGAAGAGGACAATATAAAAACGCACTTTTTTATAGACCTATTTCTATTGTGTAAAAGTAATAAAACATAAAAAACGATATAAAATTTATACCATTGCAATTGTACCGACCCCCATAGTAAAGTTATCACATCATTTACACTGCACGGCGAACGCTGTAAAATTGAAGCCCAAAAAAAATGGTGGAACTGCGTTTCCCCCCCCCATTTTCATGGCCCAATGCTAAAAAAAATCTATGGAACACCTGGGTGCCCAAAAATGCACAATACACCCCGAGATGAGATCCATGAGGGTGTTGAATCTAAAATGGGGCGACTTCTGGAAGGTTTCACCTGTTCTGCTACTTTGGGGGCTTTGCAAATGTGACATGGCCCCACCAAAATCTGCGTTCCAAAAGCCAAATAGCGCACCCTCCTTTGTACGCCCTGCCATGCACCCAAACAGCAGGTTACACCCACATGTAGGGTATTGCCGAACTTGGAAGAAATTGCTTAACAAAGTTTTGGGGTTCTTTTTTCAGGATTCCTTGTAAATATGAAACATTTTTAGCTAAAATTGCAGATTATTGGAAAAAAAATTTTTTTAATTTTCACAGCCTAATGCTAAGAAAAATTTGTGAATCACCTGTGGGGTCGATATATTCACTACACACCTGTATATATACCTTAAGAGGTGTAGTTTCCAATTTGGGGTCTTTGTAGGGGTGTTTATTAAGTTTTAGCACCTCAGGGCCTCCTAAAACCTGAAATGGCGCCTACATAAAATTGCATTGAAAACGAGACCCCAGAGTCCAGTAGGTGCTCCTCCTATTCTGGGGCTTATGGTTGAGCCAAATAATGCACTAGAGCCACATATGGGATATTTCTAAAAATGGCAGACCTGGGGGAAATGATATTACATTGCATTTACCTAGTCACATTTACCGTATCCCAGTGTAGAATGGATAAATATTGAAAATCTGCAAAAATAGTGAAATTTTTAAATTTCACCTCCACTTTGCTTTAATTTCTGTGAAATACCTAAAGGGTTAACAAACTTCCTAAACACTGTTGTAAAATCTTTAAGGGGTCTAGTTTCTTAGAAGGCATCATTTATGGGGATATCTAACATACAGGCCCCTCAAAGCCACGTCAGAACTGGAATGGTCCCTAAAAAAATGTATATTGCAAATTTTCTTGAAAATGTGAGAAATTACTACTAAATTTCTAAGCCCTCTAATGTCATAAAAAAAGGACATTTAAAAAATGATGCCAACCTATAGTGGACATATGGTAGATGCTAGTTATAAACTATTTTGTGGTGAATAATTATCTGTCTTGCACGCAGAAATTTTTGAACTTTCAAAATCACAGATTTTTCCATTTTTTCATGAAATGTTGATATTTTTCACAAAAAAACAAGGATTGTATGGATAAAATTTTCTTACTAACTTAAAGCACAATGTGTCATGAGAAAACAATCTCTGAATCACATGGATAGGTAAAAGTGTCAAAAAGTTATTCTCACATAAAGTGACACATGACAGATTTCAAAAATAGGGCTGTGTCAGGAAGGCCAAAACTGGCTAGGTTCTTAAGGGGTTAAGTAAGTTATAGAGTTTTTAAACATTCTGCGACGCATCCACCAAAATGACAGGGTTTTGCGGAAATGGGATGCTTAGTGACAGGGGCTACGTGCCAAAGTTTTGCCAAAATTAGTGGCATAGTCGATGCCAACTAATAAAAAGCAGAATCCTAGAGTAGACAGTTTAAACACACTGCGGGTTTATAATACATGTGGCACATTTTTAGACTATCTAGTCTAAGTTTACAACGTCTACATATTAGATATTATTAATCAATCTGCACCAGTGTGCTTAATCTGAAACCCACAAGATTCCTAGTTTCTATGATTGCAAATATGCTTATATTGGAATGTTGTTAAATTATTAATCGTTTATGGCGTTTCTATAAATTAAATGTAGTTTTTAAAATATTGAATTTAATTACTACCAAATTTATTTGAAAGAAGTATATAGCACTTACAGTATCTCACAAAAATTTTTGTAAATTTTTGTAAATTTTGTATCATATATTTTCATGGAAGATATGAAACTTTAATATAATGTGAAGTAGTCAGTGTACAGTTTGTATAACAGTGTAAATTTGGTATGCCCTCAAAATAACTCAACTCATAGCCATCAGTGTCTAAACAACTTGCAACAAAAGTGAGTACTTTCCTTCCACAGTGTGAGTTGAATCATTAGTGTTACGAGGTCTCAGGTGTAAATGTGGAGCAGGTGTGTTAAATTTAGTGTTATCGCTCTCACACTCTCTCATACTGGTCACTGGAAGGTCAACATGGCACGTCATGGCAAAGAACTGTCTGAGGATCTGAAAAAAAAATTGTTGCTCTACATACAATTGGCCTAGTCTACAATAAGAGTTTCAAAACTCTAAAACTGAGCAGCAGCACGTTGTCCAAGACCACACAGTGGTTTAATAAGACAGGTTTCACTCAGAATAGGCTTCGCCATTGTTGACCAAAGACGTTGTGTGCACTTCTCAGCTCCATATAAAGAGATTGTCTTTTCAAAATAGACATAGGAGTGCTGCCAGAATTGCTGCAGAGGTTTAGGGGTCGGTAGTCAACCTGTCAGTGCTCAGACCATACGCCGCACACTGTATCAAATCTGTCTGCATGGCTGTCATCCCAAAAAAAGGCCTACTGTAAAGATGATGCACATGAAAGGCCGCAAATAGTTTGCTGAAGACAAGTAAACACTCCCAAAAGAAACTTTTAATAGTCTCTTAATAGATGAGGAGTAAAAAATTCACTATACAAAGGCTAACAAGAGGACTAAATACCTATTCTAAATCACCCTACTTGCCCTGGAATAACCCTAATAGCCTAAATACAGGGAAGCCGTCCTGAAAAAGGACGGCCCTGACTGGAACCTCTCCCTAACGTACACTCACCCTAATTCAAAGGCAGAAAAAATTAGTATGTTCCTAATTTATATATACACAAAAAAAGTCCCAACATGTTACATTGTCCCACACAAATCCTCAGGGGACTGATAAAGGATACACAAATAAGTATATATAAATAGGAGATAATGGTAATTATAGTATATTATCCAGACAAACCAATATATCTTGGGAACACTACAGAAGGGGTAAGGTATCCCCTATAGAGGTCCAAGGTATTGCCTCAATAAAGAAGGAAGATATCCAAAGGGAGACTATCAAAGGATATACATATATGCCCACCCAAAAGAAAAGAAAGATATCACCTTCCAGTTCCCAGCTCGATACGCCTAAGGTAGGGCGTTAGACAAAAAAGCCTCATCGCTACTCATGAGGACCACTCCGGAGCCTGTGTATGCCGATAATGAGCAACGCGTCTGTCACGGATCGAGCCGCGGCCCGTGCCTTGGACCGCGGTCGTGTCCGTGCCCCTGTGTCTGGGTCCGCTGTGGCTCCCTGTGTGGGGCTTACAGCGGCAGTGTCAGTTTGCTCTACACCTGCTTCTGCTCTGCGTTACTCACCTGGCCCTGCTTCCACGCGTGTCCGTCCACTGTGGCTTCCCCAGCTTGTGTGTGCCCCCGTAGGGCGCGCGCGTCAGCCTGCGGACATTTATGCACACAGTGCTCCTGCTTCCTGCCTGTGACCTCTGACTCTTTCCTTCATAAGGAACTTCCTCCCTGGACTCTGGGTCAGTTCGTTGATGCTCTTCATTAGAGCTAGACCTCTGCTGCTAAACTGCTGCCTTGTTAACCCCCTGGTTTCCAGAGTGTCTGCTAAGCTTCTGCCTAAACGTCTGCATTACTCGGCGCTGTCCAGCGCACCCGTTGCACTGCTGAATTCCTGACGCACTGTCCTCCAGTTTCTCCCTGCTATTCCTGCTGTGTAATCTATTATCACCCTGGGACTGTGCTTCCATTAAACAGCTAGTGCATCCATTTATCCGTCACCTGTGTCCTGCACTTCAGCTACCTGCCGCGAGTACTGCCATCTCTGCCCGCGGTGGGCCCTGAGGATCTCCTGTACCAGGGCGTTTCTGGCTTTGCGGCCAGTAAACGTGACAGTACGAACTGACCATACTAAATGGATCCCGCCGGAGTGACTCTACCTGACCTGGTAGCTGTAATCAACCATCATGGCACGCACCTGGAGCAACTCTTCCAGAAGCTACAGACAGTTACCGCATGTTTGGATGAATTTGTGTCTGCACAGGTACCTACGCCAGCTCTGCTACCTTCAGTATCTCCGCCTCCTGCTGCCATGTTCAGTCCCAGCCTGCACCTGCCTCTGCCTGCCCATTATGACGGAGATCCCCACACATGTCGTGGATTCATCAACCAGTGTACCATACACTTCGAGGTCCTGGCACACCAGTTTCCATCCGATAGAGCAAAGGTGGCGTTTATCATCAGCCTGCTCTCAGGTGAAGCCTTGGCCTGGGCCTCACCCCTCTGGGAGAGAGGGGATCTGCTGTCAGGGGACAGCCAAGAATTTCTGGTCGCCTTCTGGAAAATTTTTAAACAACCTGGGCGCAATACTTCCGCGGCATCTGCTCTGCTACGTTCCTGCCAAGGCGAATCTTCTGTGGGCAAATATGCCATCCGGTTTCATACCCTGGCTTCAGAACTCACATGGAACAACGAGGCCCTGGTTGCAGCCTTCTGGGGGGGCCTCGCTGGGTGCATCAAGGATGAACTGGCTGGTCGTGACCTACCAAGTAACTTGGACGATCTTATTGCTCTAGCTACGAAAATCGACACAAGTTTTTCTGAAAGAGAGCTAGAGCTTCGCCAGCAGTCACCGCCCTTCCGTCCTCGCAAGCCTTTGCCTCGCCGTATACCTGCACCCCCTAGTCTACCTCACCAGGCACCTGCAGTCCCACAAGACATTCCTATGGAGGTGAATCGCGTCCATCTAAGCCTGGAGGAACGCACTCGCCGGCGCAGTCTGAACCTGTGTCTATACTGTGGCAGTCCCAGTCCGCCCTGCTGCGCCCCGGAAACCTCCATGCCATGGTGTTGTGGGTGAAGTGTCTCTGAATAATGATGCCTCGGCCCCTCGTCTGACCACCCTGGTCACACTCTGTTATGGTTCCAGTACTAAAGCTCAAATTCCTGCTCTTCTGGACTCCGGCTCATCTGAGAATTTCATCCATCCGTTATTGCTGGAAGAGTTCTATCTGCCTGTCACCCGTCTAAGAGAACCACTTCATTTCTCTTCTGTCAACGGGAAAATCCTGAAGGAGCCAGTCCAGTTCCGTACAAAACCTGTGTCTCTGCTAATCGGAAGCTCCCACCAAGAGGACATCTCGTTCTACGTTTTGCCTAATGCTTCTGCTTCAGTTCTGCTTGGCCTACCGTGGTTCCAGCGTCACAATCCATCTCTAGATTGGAAAACGGATGAAGTTCTCCAGTGGGGCGAGCCATGTCTTTCTCGCTGCCTGAAGCCTGCCCTTCCTGTGCAGTCCTGCCCACCCGTTACCCTGCCCGTTTCTGCTGTGCTGCCTGAAGAGGACCCTCAAGCGCAAGAAGAGCTCCTGGTCTGTAAAGACACCTCTGTTTCCCACCCACCTCTCCCCTGTCTACGGTTTCTGCTTCTGCCCCCCAGGTTCAAGAAGTAATCCGGGACCCTCTGGACACCTCTTCTGAAGACAGTTCCTGGGATACTGAGGAGGAGGTGGTTACCCCTGGCTGTTATGGGTGTACCTAGTTAGCCCGGAGGGGAGGGCTTAAGGGGGGGTACTGTCACGGATCACGCCGCGGCCCGTGCCTTGGACCGCGGTCGTGTCTGTGCCCCTGTGTCTGGGTCCGCTGTGGCTCCCTGTGCGGGGCTTACAGCGGCGGTGTCAGTTTGCTCTACACCTGCTTCTGCTCAGCGTTACTCACCTGGCCCTGCTTCCACGCGTGTCCGTCCACTGTGGCTTCCCCAGCGTGTGTGTGCCCCCCATAGGGCGCGCGCGCCAGCCTGTGGTCATTTATGCACACAGTGCTCCTGCTTCCTGCCCGTGACCTCTGACCCTTTCCTTCATAAGGAGCTTCCTCCCTGGACTCGGGGTCAGTTCCTTGGTGTTCATCATTAGAGCTAGACCTCAGCAGCTAAGCTGCTGCCTTGTTAACCCTCTGGTTTCCAGAGTATCTGCTAAGCTTCTGTCTAAACCTCTGCATTACTCGGCGCTGTCCAGTGCACCTTATACCTGCTGAACTCCTGTCACTGCACCAGTCAGCTATTCCTACTGTGTAATCTGTTATCACCCTGGGACTGTGCTTCCATTAAACAGCTACTGTATCCGTTTATCCGTCACCTGTGTCCTGCACTTCGGCTACCCGGCGTGAGTACTGCCATCTCTGCCCGCGGTGGGCCCTGAGGATCCCCTCTACCAGGACGTTTTCTGGCTTTGCGGCCAGTAAACGTGACAGCGTCGTTCTCGGCTTAAGAAGCCGTGCTGCTTCCGGTCTCGGCATCACAGGATGTGACGTACCACGCGGCTCGCCCATTGCCTGGCGACCCCAAACACAAGGCTGTCATCACCAGGCAACGCAGGCAGCGAGTCCCGCTGCCTGATAACAAATAGTCTTCAAGGTAAAGAAGTACGGGCTTCAGAATGACAGTTATGATAGATTAGAAAACTCCAAAGTATTGATATTTATCAGCAAATGAGGTAAGTATCTAACTTAAAAGAGATGAAAAAACAATATATAGCATTATCAAAAAAAGAAAAAGAGCCCATTTTTTTTGTATGTATGTGTAAAGAGTAGTATATTCATTCAAATAAAGCAACAGAAATCCAGCCTGTCATTAAGGCCCTGAGGGACAATAGTTTTCAATCTGAATATCCACTCCGTTTCTCTCTGCAAAAGAGACCTTCCCAATTGCCTCCTCGAATAGGTGGGGTCACGATGTCAATGCCCATAAATTTAATACTCTTAATGTCCCCCGCATGATTGTTACAGACATGTTTCGCTATTGCTGTATCCCTACCGTTCTTAATATCATTGATATGTTCGCCAATTCTCCGACGAAACTCATGGATAGTTTTCCCAATATATTCCTGTCCACAGACACAGGTGCCCTTATATATGATGTATTTCAAGGTGTAAGACCAGCTTCCAGACACCGGACCAAAGGGAGTTCAGCCAGACGAAATTCTTCTTGTTAAAAAAGCATTACTTTATTCCTTTTCTTGTTTTAAAAAAAACATGTATATATATCCATGCACACGGAAAGTTGCATCCATAAAGGGAATAATCACATCAGCCTAATAAAGCCAGGAAAGCCGACGCGTTTCACGAGGTATGACTACCTTACTCATGGCTTGAATCACTGTTTCACCGGCAAAACCGGAAACAGTCCTAATATATGGCAAATCCAGATCACAAGATCAAATAATTAAGAATATATCATATTAAGAACATACACAAATAAAAACATTATAAACCAAACATGAGAAGATCCCAAATACAATGTACATGGCACACACCTGTGTTATAGGAGATTTCAATAATAATAAGAAATGTCTTGTTTCGTATTCATCCCCGAAGGAGACCAGGTGGATAAGTGAAAAATCCACCAGGCCTCTAGGGAGAATAACTTCCTTTGCAGGTCACCGCCTCGAAGAGGGCGAGTAACCTTTTCGATACCGATTGCTGTCAGAGTTGACACATCCCCTGCATGAACCTCCGCAAAGTCACGTGAAACCGCAGAGGACTTGAATGTGATGGGTCGGAGGGCATCTGATAGATGTCTCCTCACTCTTACTTTCAATGGGCCTGTAGTGCAGCCTACATACTGCAGTCGGCAGATGGAACAGCTGATCAGGTACACAACAAATTTAGTGTTGCAATTGATATGCGTCTTAATGGAAAAACTCCTCTCATTGCTGTAAGATGTAAACATGCTGGTCTTCTGCATGTGTCTACACATAGTGCTGCCAATCCACATGTTACACTGAGGTTCATAATGAGTTAATAAACTAGGAGGGAGGATTGAGTCAAGACTTGGAGCCATCTGAGAGACATATCTAGTGTTGGTGAGTAAGATGACTTTGATCTATGAGTTAACAAACAGCAGGGGCAAGTGTGTTTTAACAATGTTTACTATTTGTTTATATTGCCTACTGAAACCTGTACTAAAGGTAACAGTGTTCCTATCGCTATTTACATTCTTGCAAGACAGGTTACTAATCATCTCTTTTCTGTCCAGCTGATCTACTCTATCGGAAGCTCTTTGAAGTATCCTCTGCTTATACCCTCTTTGCTTAAGCTCAGAACAAACATGCTTCTTGATTGAAATGAACTGTTTCTCTTCAGTACAATTCCTTTTTAGCCTGCATAGCTCTTCTAAGGGGATGTTATTTAAAACATGGCTAGGATATCACGAGGATGCCTGTAGAATGGAGTTGCATGCTGTCGGTTTCACATATGGTGTAATCTGGATTTTGGAGCCTACCACCCCCGTTAATGTGACATCCAAATAATTAATAAACCTCTCATGACTGTGAAACGTGAATTTAAGGTTTCTGGTATTGCTATTTAAATAATCAACAAAATGCTTAAGAAGGCAGGGAGACCCCTGCCATATGAAGAGCAGATCGTCGATATATCAACAGTACTAATGTATATGAGTCTTGAATGGTATGTCATCTGCAAACAGATACGTTTCCTCAAAAGAGGACACGTATATGTTAGCCAGAGAGGGGGAGAAGCGTGCCCCCATAGAAGCTCCACAGGTTTGTAAAAAATAAACTTCTGTTTATGACAAGAAAAGTGGCTATGTTTAGACAAAAAAGTACGCAGTGCTGTCAAAGCTAACTGGTGCGGGATGCTGGGGTAAAGACCCACAACATCACACGTCAACCAGCGAGCATTGTCAGGCCAATCCACCTCTTCCATGGTAGCAATCAACTGTTTAGTGTCACGCAGATATCCAGGAATCTGCGTGACCAAAGGTTGCAATTGTGCAATCCCTGAGACGATGGGTCGAAACTAGTGTTGAGCGATTGCGTTGGCTATCGAGATCGATCGATAGTCGATAGTCGGCCGCTATCGATAAGGTTTTTCGATAGTGAGCATCGATTATGAGCGATTACCATTAAAGTCTATGGGAGAGCAACAACACCTTCATTATTACACCCAAACAAGGCTGGAGAAGCTGAAATTAACATCCACAACAGTCAAATGGATACGTGTTACATCTTAGGCAACACACTTAGGTTATAAAAGTCACAGAAAAAAAGTCACAGACCATTCACTATCCCTGTCTTGTACCATAGCCTGACCCTTAAACCTGCATCACCCACAAATTAAAAAGTGCCAGAAGGCAGTATGATTTGAACCATCATGTTACTTGAACTGGACATTGAATATCCCTGTCCTGGAACGCAGCATGAGCCCCAAACCTGCATGACCCCCAGATTTTAAAATTGTGCACCGGGAAATCAAAGGAGTCTTTCAACCACCATTTTAGTTGAACCTGGACATTGACTAGAACTGTCCTGTGCCACAGCATGACCCAGGGCCGGAGTTACAGTGGGTGCGTTGAGAGCCCAGGCTGGCGTCCGTCTATCTATTAACACGCAGGTTAAAATGCCTGATACGCAGCAATAAAAACTGTCGTGCTGAAGAGAGTGCGGAAGCGGAAGTGTGAGAACTCCAGCTTCCTCAGTACACAGTCAAGACCTGGGTAGCCGCTTGCTCTCCGTATGAGTGCGGACCAATTGAGCTTCACTTGGAAATACGGTGGTTAACACTCCTGTTACACCCAGGTGCCCTTTTGCTTGGCATCTCTTTTCTTATTTTACTCAACGTGCTGGAGGAAATTGTCTCTGTACATTGTTCTCTGTCCGTGCTCCATACTCCATGTCCTCTGAATAACCTACATCTGGTCAAGTTTTCCTGTACCTCCCTTGTACAATTCAGGGGAATTTTTTTTACCAGCTATTTTGAACATGCAAGATTTTTTAGTAGTTTAATTCTAGAAAACACATTTTTAAAATAGGATGGAATCCCACCATGTCTTTGTTTCTCTTTTTTTCATTGTATTAAATGGGTTGTCTAAATACAGGATTGATAGCTATGTTAAGATTTGCAAAAACAGTCATTTTGCAATATGTGTCCATTAACAGTGTCCTACCTATTCCTGTTCTGACAGCACCATCACCCTTGAGCCACTCTTGACAATTGTGAAGAACAAATGTCTGTTAGAAACAACATTTTTTAGAATAGGACCTGTAGTTATAGCTGCATGTCACAGCAAAATGCCCCCAAAAAATCAAAGCATGACCCTTGAGCCTTTTTTGGACAATTGTGAAGAACAAATGCTTTAGAAACAACATTTTTTTAGAATAGGACCTGTAGTATTCTCCATTCAAAGCAAAATGCCCCCAAAAATTCAAAGCATACCCTTGGGGCCATTTTGGCAATTGTGAAGAACAAAATGTCTGTTTAGAAACAACTTTTTTTTTATAATAGACCTGAAGTATTGCGCATTTCAAGCAAAATGCCCAAAAATAATAAAATGACACTTTAAAAGAAACTGTCGAACTTTTAAAAATGTAGTATTGGGAAAAGAAATGCCCCCTTAAAAGAAAGCCACTTGTCTTGTCCAAAGGAAAACCATAAAATAAATATTGCTGATTCAAAGCACATGCCCCCAAAAAATTATAAAATGACTTTCACCCCTTTAAAAATTGTGAGGGAGAAATGCCACTTAGAAGCCACATTTCTTTTCCCAAAAGGGACAATAATTATAGCTGTATCTCACAGCAACATGACCTCAAACCATTGACAATGCGAAAACTTCTTAAAATAAAGTGAGTAAATGAATACGGTGTTGTCATGAAACCTTGCGTCTTTTACAGTCTCCTCACATCAAAAGAAAAAAGAGGAAAAGATAATAAAATTTGCTGTAAGATATGATCATTTGAAAAAAAAGTTTTGAAGATGAACATTTCTGTTTAAAAAAGGAATGTGAAGTGACCGGCAACTAATGGGTGACCTCGGCAATTGGGGCCACAACATCATCAGAGATCCATGCCTGATTCATCTTGATGAAAGTCAAACGATTCCCATTATCTGTGGAAAGCCGGATGCATTTGTCTGTAATGACTCCTCCGGCTGTCTGAAGGTCCGCTCAGATATGACGCTGGCTGCTGCAGGACAACACCTCTATGGCGTGACGACCCAGCTCGGGCCTTTCTCCATTTTGGATACCCAGAAGTCTATTGGGTCCCTAACACATGCAAAAACATGGGTGTTGAGACGCAGATTAGCGTGCACCATGATCTTAAGCTGATCTCTGTGTGTTGGATTGTGCCCTGCATTGCATGCTTGGTGAGGTGGTAAACAAAGATTGCCAGAGGTCACCCATTAGGCTTCCGCCACCTTTCCTGTTTGCTCCGCTACTTCAACTTGTCACTCTACTGCTGTCACGTCGCTGATGTTGTTCCACCGTGACATTTGGGGAACGTGAAGCAGACGCACAGATGTCTCCAGTTGATCAATCAGCAAGGTCTCCTTTCCTGCATTTTACTCTCTATTTGGGTGGGTGGAAGGAAAAGTGCTGAGTTTTTTTTTGTCCCGGGGGATCCAGGAGGGTTGACACCCAAAAAACTGTTGTTCATTTTGATGGCCTTAATGCGAGGATCATTTTGGGAGGAAATGGAGAAACCCAAGCACTCATGTGAGAGATGGAGCCTTGATTTCCCAAGCCCGGGGTCGAGGGGCACTACAAACTGATCTTCCTCCATTTTTCCTCCCCCCTCAAATTCGCGCCAACCCTCTTTCCAAGGCAGGCGTCGGTAACATCGGTGTGTAGGAATACCTCCTCCTCCTCCTCTTCCGCTGCCCCCGGGCACAGCTTCAACACAGCCCTGCTTGCCTGGATGATGCACCCTGAGAGCTGATCGCCACCTTGCACTAGCTCTGACCCCGAACCACTGCCTAATGAAGACCGATGAAATTGTGAAACTGTCGGGCCTTGTGGATTTGACGGAGAGAAAGGCTCCGTGTCCCATCTGTGTCCGTCTCCTCCTCCATCGCTGGCGGGACCTGTTTGTTTCAGAGTGCCCAAAACGATCGTTCCAGAACTAAGATCACCACAATGCTCATGCTGACAAGGGCATCGCCCGCACTGACCATTTGGTGGCTTCTTCAAAACTGGAAAGGGAAATGGTGCAGAGCTCTTTCACCGGGCCTCCACTCTCGGTGGTTCAACACCCCGAGGTCCGTACGGCTGGTTGTCATGCGATGTGTCACTTCGTACTGCGTAATGGCATTGCGCTGCTGCCACAATCGCTGGAGCATGTGGAGGGGGGAATTCCAGCATGTTGCCACGTCAACAATGGGGAAAGGTTGACGGGGAGGCCGGCTGACGCTGCAACGCAGCCAGGGGGGACGAAGCAGGGGGCGAACGGCGGAAGTGCGAACTCAGACCTCGAGCTTCTTCAGCAGGTAGTCCAGACCCGGGTAGCTCTTTAGAAATTTCTGACGACAAGGTTCATGACATGTGCCAGGCAAGGGATGTGCTCCAGCCTACCGATCTTAAGGGGGCCACAGATTTCGCCCGTTACGCACACCACCTTGCTGCACAAGGTTCTTGTCACCCAGCCAGCGCTCCCGGGCTCGTGCGGAGAGCCGTCCCCAGCTCCTGACCTATGTTGGACGGGCCTCCAAGGCAGATTAATTTCAACACGGCCTGTGTCTCTGTGCACATGATGCCACCAGAGGACCTTGGGGGAAAGAGCCCTGCACCATCCCTGCGGTTTTGAAGAGCGTGCGCCGAGTCTGAGAGGTACCGTCACCCCCAGAGACATCCACCCAGCTCACCCAGTGAGCTTTCACAGAGATATTGCGGCCTTGGCCGTGCTTACTAGTCCATGTGTCCCGGGGGTGAGATGGACCCTTTTCCGGACACAGATGCAGACAACGCGCTTGAAATTTTAGATGACACGTGGCTTGGGCCCGGCAGGACGGCTTTTCTGGCAAAGAAATGCCTGCTCGGCATCTGGTATTTGGGGGGAGACGAGGGGCCCTGACGTGGCGGAACCCATCTGTGTTCACCAGACGGAAAGGCAACATTTCCAAGGCCAAAAGCCTGGCAATGCCGACATTCAGGATTTTGGCTTTGGGATGGTTTGGGTTAAAGTGTTTTTTTCTGCTCCCAAACCTGGAAGACAGAAGGGTGGCTGCTAGACTGGCCGCTGGTGCAGCGTGCAGGCGTCAAACTGGCGGGAAAGGGGAAGGGGGAGGATGGGTCTCTGGTGGTGCTGTTGGGACTTCGGGGGGGAAAGGTGGGGCTGAAGGGAGGCTGATCCCTGATCATGGACTCTGAGAGACATGGGCAGCTGAGGGAATGCTTGGTGGTGGCGAGGAGGAGGAGGCGGAGACAGAGGGTGTGACAATGGTTGGAGGCCCGGCGTCGGTCTGGCCTTTTTTGGCCAAGTGTTCCCTCCATTTCAACTCATGCATTGCCGCATGTGACTAACATGTTGGTGGTGGTAACCACTTAAGGTTCTTGCCTCTACTTATGCGTTTACGGCAAAGGCGGCATATGACATCGCGGTGAATCAAGGCTTGGTCAAAGAAGGCCCAGGCTTGAGAGGTCGCCTGACCCTTTTTGACGCGATAAGCGAGGAGCGGTTTGCGCTGACCGTGGCTGGCGGAATCATATCCAGCGGACTTCTGCACGCCCCTCCCTTTTTGAGGGGGACCCGTACTGACACTACCCCATCGTCTTCCTCCTCGTCCAGTGATGAAGCGCTTTGCAAGCAAATTCTGCGGAAAAGACCACCCTGGGTCCGCAATGTCGTCATCATCATCATCAACACAGGTGATTTTGGGCGTCCTGACTTTCTGCATCCAGAAGTGCGGGCTACAAGCAAGGGGCACTGCAAGCGTTTTCCGACCGCCCGGATTTTTGGGCCCAAATTTACCGGCTTCCTTCACCTCCTCTGATGGCATCAGTAACTGGCGTCAGAGCAGACAAATCATCCTCTTGACCTTTTAAAATGCCTTCTGACCCCAAACGCATTTTGTCATCAAAGAGTCCGCAGACAATGGATTATCCACAGTGGTGGGTACAAAGAGTTGACATTTGGCTGCTTCATGTTGGACGGATGCTGATGATGCTGATGACGACAATTTGTGGCCGTGACTGTGAGGACGAGGAGGTAAGACTGCTAGATGCAGGTTGCTTAACCACGAAGGACAGATTGGCGACGATGTTCGTTACTTAGATTCACAGGCCCTGACCCAGCGATGACAGGCCTTATGGTCCTGCAACTGACGATCCGCTGGCATACGTGTTGTCGCCAGCACTGGAAGGAGCACCTTTTCATCGTACCCTACTGCCATTGTGCTTACCCCCCTCTTTCTCGCTTACCACCCTTGCAAATCGCTCCATGGTTCAGCAAATATAAAATTTGAGAAGGAATGGAAATAGTTTTTGGAAAGTCTCTTATTAAAAGAACCGAAATCACAGCTATTTCTTCAAATCCCACTATCAAGACAAAATTGCTGTATTCAATTTAACTGCAAGGTGTCTATCAACAAAAAAACATCTGGGACTGGGCAAAAGTCCAAAAAACACTAATCGTTTATGTTTTGGGTAAAATAATAAACGATATTTTTTTTGTCACCTTTCAATACACCTGTGGTGAATAAAGAATTGCTGTTTTAAGATTTACGTAGGATGCTGCGTCATGAACAATGCTGGGTGTGCAAAATTCAAAAACACGTAACTCGTTAAGTTTTCGCATGATACAGCAACCTACTGGTAAATTTTTGCACCTTCAATTCAAAAATTCACCTATTGTGAATATAGAATTTCTGTTTTAAATATTTACGTGATGCTGCGTCAATGAACAAACGCTGTGGTGTGCCAAAAGTCAAAAAACCGTAACTGTTATGTTTTCGTATGAAACACGTTATTTTTTTTGCAACCTTTCAATTCACCTGTGGTGAATATAGAATGCTGTTTTAAGATTTACGTGGATTCTGCGTCAATGAACAATGCTGGGTGTCAAAAGTCAAAAACATCGTAATTGTTTATGTTTTCGTATGATACACGGTAATTTTTGCACCTTTCAAATTCACCTATGGGTGAATAAAGAAAATGCTGTTTTAAGATTTACGTTATATTCCTGCGCAATGAACAATGCTGGGTGTGGCAAAAGTCAATAAACACTAACTGTTAGTTTCGTATGATACACGGTTTTTTTGCACCTTTCAATTAACCTGTGGTGAATATAGAATTGGCTTGTTTTAAGATTTACGGGATGCTGCTGCGTCAATGAACAATGCTGTGTGTGCAAAGTCAAAAAACACGTAACTGTTATGTATTTCGTAATGATACAAGCGTATTTTATGCACCTTCAATTCACCTATGGTGAATATGAGAATTGCCTCTGTTTATAAGGATTTAACGTGGATGCTGCGCAATGACAATGCTGGGTGTGCAAAAGACAAAAAACTATGTAACTGTTATGTTTCCGTATGAATACACGGAAATTTTTGCACCTTCAATTCACCTGAGCTTGTATATAAGAGTTTGCTGTTTTAAGAGTTTACTGGATGCCAGCGTCAAGAACAAAACCTGAGTGTTGCTAAAGTCAAAAAACACGTAAATCTGTTATGTTTTGGTATAATAAACCTTTATTTTTTGCACCTTTTCAATTCACCTGTGGTGAATATTAGAATTGCTGTTTAAGATTTAATCGTGGATGCTCGCAGCGTCAATGAACAATGCTGGTGTGCAAAAAGTCAAAAAACAAGTAACTGTAAGATTTCGTATGATACACGGTATTTTTTGCACGCTTTTCAATTTACCTGTGGTGAATATAGAATTAGCTGTTTTAAGATTTACGTGGATGCTGCGTCAATAAACAATGCTGTGTGCAAAAGTCAAAAAAACACGTAACTGTTATGTTTCGTTGATACACGGTATTTTTGCACCTTTCAATCACCTGTGGTGAATATAGATTTGCAGTTTTTAATATTTACGTCGATGCTCCGACAATGAACAAACCTGGGGTGTGAAAAGTCAAAAACACGTAACTGTTATATTTGGGATAATAAACGTATTTTTGCACCGTTCCCCCCAAATTCACCTGTGTGAATATAGAATTGCTTTTTAAGATTTACGTTGATTGCTGCGTCCAATGAACAATGCTGGGTGTGCAAAAGTACAAAAAACAATTACTGTTATGTTTTTTATGATACACGGTATTTTTTGCACCTTTCAAATTCAACCTGTGTGAAATATAGAATTGCTGTTTTAAGATTTGACGTGGATCTGCCACAATGAACAATGCTGGGTGTTGGCAAAAGTCAAAAAACCACGTAACAGTTTATGTTTTTCGTATCGAAATCACGGTTATTTTGCACCTTTCATTCACCTGTGGTGAATATAGAATTGCTGTTTTAAGATTTACGAGGATGCTGCGTCAATGAACAAACTGGGTGTGCAAAAGTCCAAAAAACACTAACTGTTGTTTGTATAATAAATGGTATTTTTTTGCCACCTTTCAATTCACACTGTGGTGAATAATAGAATTGCTGTTTAAGATTTACGTGGAATGCTGCGTCAAAGAACAAAGCTGGGTGCGCAAAAGTCAAAAAACAAGTAACTGTTATGTTTTCGTTGATACACGTATTTTTGCAACAAAAAACCCCTGTGCTGACACAAGATTGTGATTGAAATTTTAACTGCAAGTTTTATATCAACAGTCACGGGTGTAAGGGGTAAAATTAAAATGAAACATACTAAATGTAACGATAAAAAAGTGGAGTTTTGCACCAACAAAGAGACCTGCATTACAGAAATGATGTGTATCCAATATAATTTTCCGGCGCCCAATACCAGGAAATTTTTTCAATAGAAAAAGTTAATAATAAAAAATTTTCCCTACAATGTCTACACAAAGTCTGGTGAATTTACCATGTTCTTAAGATGAGCTTTCTGTGTTCCCCCCCGGGGCCCCCCCTTGCTTCCCCCCCGTAAATTTTACAGCGGAGTTTCTCTTTAAATTCCCTAGCAACTACAAAAATCTAAAATCCTAAAAAACTAAATTTGAAGAATCACGCTAATGAAGAGTTTCTCTGTGAAAAAAGACTAATTTCGCTGAGCTTTTTGGCCACAGGCAAGCGCAGGCCTATCCCATGAACGCTGAGAACACTGAGGGTGAAACAGGAAACGCGTTTTATTAAAATGAGGTCATGTGATTTTTCCAGCCAATCGCAACCCTACACATCCCGTCATGACTCGCACACACTCTCACCCTGCTCTATTCTTAATCTGATTTGCTGGCCGCCAAAATTACAGGAAGCGCCCCAAAAAGGCGCGATCTTTAAAAGATTAAACCCCGATTTTTAAAACCCTTTAAATTTTCGCATGATCTGAAATTTCGATCACCATAAAAACCTGCCATTTCAACTTTGTCGATAAAAATCGCTCAACACCAGTATTAAACTAAAAAGATCTAAACAATCCCTTTAATTCAGATCACTGATTAAAATTATGTAAAAATGTTAGAAATCACTCACCTCGAAGTCACCGAAGCATAGTTCTGTTATTAGAAACAAAAAAGTGGTTAAAAGATATTTTAAAAAGAATAACATGCTAATTATTAGCAACATTCAAGACAATGCCGAGGTTATTTAAATATAGTGTTGTGTATACTGAACTGGCAGAATTAACCACGGGTCTATGTCATTTAACTGTTTGCCGTTTGTGAGTGTGGTTAAAAATGTCACTTGCTACTAATATGAAGCCAACATATCCAATAAAGTAAACCTTTTATAACAAAATACAAAAACGTAGTCAAGTAGGAGATGTGTGGCCCTGTTTGGGGAGGTGGGAGGGAAAATAGTTGAGATGGGTTACCGTAATTATGCTTTTTGGAGCACCAGCTGTGCTCTCAATGTTCTGTATATTTCTATATTCATATTTAGATTAAATTTTATAACTTTTTTTAAAATAAAAAATAATTAGTATATCCATATTGTGATTTATTAATGTAATTTTGATATGTACCAATACTGATTTGGTTTTCAATCGTTATTTCTCAATATTGCTGTCTTATGCCTACAATGCGTATGTTTACATTTGTGTATTGCATTCAATAAAAATTTGATTAAAAAAAATATATACAAAAATTATTATAAGGGGATGTTCACACTGCGTTTTTGTTAGATGTGTATTTGGATCCGTGTTTCGGACCCAGAAAGGACCCAAACAAAATCTAACAATGTGCAGTGTGATGTACATTGCTTTCAATGTATAACATGCATCAGTGTTCAGATGAGTGATTGCTGATGCGTGTTTTACATGTGTCTTTCTGATTCATCTTTCAGATCCGTTCAAAGAATTGACATGTACATTCTTGATCTGTTTTCTGCACACCATGTGACCATACCCTAAGAGATTATGTATTTAATTATATAGAAAACATAAAATTATTAAACAAAACAGGCGGTGTATATTTAGATGTATATGTAGTATCTAAACACAATGCAAAACCATGTTTGAAAAATATAAAAAATATAAGTAACAAATTTCAGCTGTGAATAACAAAATCTATAGGTAAGGGATTATACTGAGATATTTTAGCTTTTGAATGAAATGTAAGATTTATATCCATTACTTCTGAATCATGGTTTGCTGCCAATAACCAGAGTCAGAGCAGTTCCTATCTGCTGCTCATTTACAGAAGACGTCCTAGGCTGTTGAACACCTGTGAGAACAGCATAAACTTCTGCTTTGGATTGTGATGAGTGACATGCTGCCAGAACCGTTAGGGTATGTTCACATGGCGTCTTGCGTCTGTGTGAACATCCGCTTTTCAGATGAACGGACACAGAGACGCATCTAACAATTAGCAGTGAGTTTATCACTGCCGGCAATGACAGACACGCAGAAGCATTCACATGAGAGATCGCCGCTGTGTGTTTGCATCTCGCCTGTCGGGTCCGACAGGCGAGATGCAAGCTGTGAAGACGAAGAGGCTCTGTGAAACAACATAGTGAGAACACCTTTTTTATTTAATTTTAATCTTAGTTTTTATTATTAAACACAAATTAAGGACAAATAAGCAATTGGGTTTAAGAACAGGACTTCTTAATTATTTTCTAATGGGGCATGGCAGTCCTTCAGCACCATGCAATCACATCTCAGGAGTCGTGGAGGGGTAATCGAGGTAGTTGCATAAGGCCCTAAACCAGATGGGTAGAGTGCATTCTATTGTTGTATATCCCTTTAACTAATTCATAAGATAAAGATAGATATCACGGCACCAACTGATGGGTAGGCTAGTCACAATATTGTACATAGTCAGGATAGATTAATTCATAAGTAGTGTTGTATTTTGGATTTGGTAAGGGCTGACTTGGCCTAATTGGAATTGTTCTGGTGATGGTGTGAAAAAAAAAAAAAAGTCACCAGACTTTTTACAGACAGGAAAAAAAAAGTGTCTGAGATGAAGAATGATACACTGGTGATTTGTTCACAATTTTCGCATATTTATATTTATGTAAATACTGGTTTTGTGTTTTTAAGAATACAAAAAAGAAAAATGCAGCTAAGAAGAGATCCATCATCAATTCTTCATTCCCTAAAACTCTGTAATAATGCGACCCACACTAGTAATAGATTTCTTAAAATGGCTTGATCTGAAATGTCTGAAGTATAAACTGATAAAGTAGCATGTGTTAAGAGTCATGTGACAGTTTCCTGTGGAGTCATGCAGTCTTGGCTCGATTAACATCTCACAGGCTGGAATATACTCTTACAATCCAGATCCAGCAGCACTTGGCACATGTGCACCTGGAGCTAGTACATCTGCATATCCACTTGATGTCACCAAAGCTGGCTTGTGGAATTGTGTAGCTTTGGGCTCTTGGCAGACTTCAATTGCAGCATTTTGCTCCAGGACATAATTTATCCCAGCACACACTTTTTGTCCAGCCAAGCAGATATTACCTGCCTGCAACTTTCTGGAAATCTTCCAAACCCAGCAGTAATAACACTTACCCACTAGGGGTATAATAGGGCTAAAACTTTATGCTGACCTGGGAATCCTGGACCTGCTGAGGGGCAATATTTTGCTACCCGTCACTATGTCCCTGAATCTAGACTGTTTTCCTTCACTCACCGTCTCTTTTTCTCTCCCTTTGTTTCTCCTTCTTGTTCTAGGAGTCTTACTTCCTCTATTCAGGCCCAGTGTAAATGGCCTCTGCCTGCTTCTGCTCCACTGCTAGCCGATGGGCAGATGACCTTTATACTGGAACTCTGACAACAAGAATACCTCACTTCAGTTAACCACTAACAGCAACTAATTCTCTAAGATGGCTGACTTTCCTCTTACTCCTAATTGGGCAGTGCTGGTCAAATGATTAATTCCCTTAAGAGGCAATCACTAGCCACTGTGACTCAGCAATCCCTCCTAATAATGTTAAAAGGGTTTTTCCAGAACACAAAATCCCTTTCTGAGGCAAGTTACACAGCGAGCCGTTAACCACAGCATCTACTGTAAGTAGTTGACAGCCGGGATTGAGGTCATCTCCAGTCCTGGGCTCTGACGTCAGGTGCCGGATGTAACAATAGTAACAATATATGATGCAATAGGTGATTTAGAGGGTAAAAAATATTTCTTATATGCCAAATATTTGCCAAATCTTTTAAACAGCATGTACTTCAATTATATATTTAAAATAGCTTTGTAAGCCAAAGCCAGAATTGGATACAGAAGAAGAAGTGCAAGGCCGGGTTCCACCGTGCAGCAATCATGTGCGGAAGAAACCACCAGTGCTCGCACAAGTTTGCCGGTGATATCTGTTTCTCCAGCAAACTTGTACAGCCTCTTCCATCAGAAGAGCTATCTGGCTGCTTGTTCTCAGTTTCATTCACAAGTGACCCCAGCCGAAGTCTACAGTGATTTCCCCTCCTTCCATAAACATTTTGTGAAATTCGGCTTATAACTAACAAAGATATGTAAACGAATGTCTCACCTGGATGAAGTGCAAGTGATTCTCATTTCCCAGGTGCTCAAGTTGCCGCTCTTTGTCTCGCACAATAGTCAGAATCTCATTTCTTTGCTGTAACTGGATCTCAATGGAAGTGATGAGTTCTGTAGCTTTTGTGGATACCAACTTTAAAAAATGAGCCTCTTCTGCAGCAATGTATCGCTGGAGCTCACGGAATTCCTTGCAGATTAAACGCTGAAACACATCCGATTCATTCTGGAAAACAGAGAGATAGCACTTGCTATTATAGAAGTGCTGCATGAGAGAAAGTACTTTTGCGCCCAATTTTGCCCTTTTTTATGTATTTTTTCCCATAGGCCTTTAATAGTTTGAGAAATTTACTTTGGGCAAATCGACATGGGGCGATAGTCGAAAGCGGCCACCATCGAAAAGGGTTTTTTTCGATAGTAAAACACTTGATGACCATTAAAGCTATGGGAAAAACCCCCCCAACAACTTCATTCTTACCCCCCAAACGGGGCTGGAGAAGCGGGAATTAACAGCCACAACATCAAAGGATACCTGCTAAACTTGGGCCCCAAAACACTTGGGGCTATAAAAGCCCAAAAAAAAAAGTCACCACCATTCACAATCCCTGTTTTGAAACCACAGCATCCCCCTTAAACCTGCATCCCCCCAAAAATTTAAAAAAAGTGCCAAAAGGGCAGTTTATTTAAAACCCTCTTTTTTTATTTTGAACGGACTTGAAAAACCCTGCCTGGAACGCAGCATGCCCCCTAAAAAACCGCATGCCCCCACAGAAAAAAAAATGCGGAAGAAAGTAGTCCTTTCAACCCCCTTTTTTATTTGAACGGGAACTTTGAAAAAACCCTGTCCGGACCGCAGCATCCCCTTTAAAAACCTGTCTGACCCACAAAATTAAAAAGTCCCCGGAAAAAGGAGTTTTTTAAACCCCACCTTTTTTAGTTGAACTGGACATTGAAAAACCCCTTTTTCCTGGCCCACATCTTTCCCCCTTAAACCTGCCCTGACCCACAGATTAAAAAGTGCCAGAAAAAGGAGTCTTACAACCACCTTTTTAGTTAAAACTGGACATTGAAAAACCCCTTTCCCCGGACCACAGCATGACCCTTAAACCTGCTAAACCCCCAGTTTAAAAAGTGCCCGGAAAAAAAGGAGTTTTTTAAACCACCATTTTTCCCCCTGGACTTGACAAACCCTGTCCGGACCACAGCATGCCCTTAAACCTGCTGCCCCCGTTTAAAAAAGTGCCGGGAAAAAGGAGTTTTTTCAACCCCCTTTTTTAGTTTCACTGGACATTGACTAAACGGACCCGGACCCCCGTATACCTTTAAACCCTGCCCTGCCCCCCAAAGGATTAAAAAGTCCGGGAAAAAGGACCCTTTCAACCACCTTTTTATTTAAAACGGAACTTTGACAAACCCCTGCCCGGGGGAACCGCATTATGACCAAAAACCTGTCTGACCCCCCATTTTTAAAAATTTCCGGGAAAAAGGAGTCTTTCAACCACCATTTTTTTTTTAAAACTGGACATTGACTATACCGTCCTGTGCCACAGCATGACCCGGGCCGGATTTCCATTTGGGTGCGGGTGAAGCCCGGGCCGGCGCCGCTCTATTAAACATAAAAAAACTTGGACTCTCGGTCACATATCTTGATAAAACATTTTTAAGCGCCCCGCTTCAATGGTCTCAAATCGGGCTCTATCCTATTTTTACCCTCAATCGACCCAAATCAGGCCTCTCACTGGGTCCCCACCTCCATTATTCAGGAAAAAAAAAAAAAAACCCCCCCAAACCTGCAAAGCTGCCCTTCTTATGAACCCTGTGAGAGTGGGCGGGGACTGCCCCGCCCACTCTCACGGCTGTCATAAAAGGGCAGCTTTGCGGGTTGGGTTTTTTTTTTATTTTTCTCTCTGAATATGGAGGTCGGTGACCCAGTGAGGGGCCCTGTTGGCTCGTTGAGGGGTAAAGATGGATGGCTGCCCGTTTTGAGACCATTGAAAGTGGGGGCAGCAAAAACATTTTCTATCAAATATTAAACCGAGAGTCTCAAAGTTTTTTTATAGTAGATCAAAAAATGCTTCTTTGGGGGATTTCGACGTGTGTATTGCCCTTTTTGCAGAAATGTCCCCGGGCGGCCCCTGGTGTGTACATGTAAAATTACATGTTGCCCAGCCCCCGGGCCCCCAGTTTTGCATATTTTTTTTTAAAATTTTTTTGGGTTTGCAGAAACATACTTATATTTGGTGTACATTGATTTACCTATAGGAAAGGAAAAGGGGGTCTTCCTTTTTGGGTTTCTTCCCCGCCACCTCACGGGCTGTCATAAAAAGGGCAGCTTTGCGGGTTGGGTGTTTTTTTTTTTTTTCTCTTGAATAAGGGATCGGGCCCCAGTGAGAGGCCTTTTTGGGCTCGATTGAGAGGAAAAGATGGGATGGGGACTCCCCTTTTGGGGACCAGTTTGAAAGCGGGCAGCTTAAACTGTTTGATCAAGATATTAACCGAGAGCTAAAAAGTTTTTTAATGATATAATAGCAAAATGCTTCTTTAGGGTTTCGACGTGGTATTGCCCTTTTTGCGAAATGTGCCCGGGCGGGGGTCGTGTGTGACATGTATTTTTACATGGTGCCGCACCCCTGCCGGGCCCCCGGGTTTGCTAGTTTTTTCAGAATTTTTTGTGTGCAGAAACATACGTATACTTGGTGTACATTGTTTTTAACCAATGGAAAGGGGGGGTGCTTCCTTTTTTGGGGTTTCTGCCCCCCCCACTCTCACGGGCTGTAAAAAAAGGGCATTTTGCAGTTGGGTGTTTTTTATTTTTTCTCTCTGAAAATGGTCGGTGACCCGTGAGAGGCCCTTTTGGTCGTTTGAGAGGTAAAGATGGGAAAGGGACTGCCGATTGAGCCCACTTTGAAAGTCGTGGGATTTAAAAACATTTCTGATCAAGATATGTGAACCGAGAGTCTCAAAGTTTTTCATGTGTATAGATAGCAAAAATGCTTCTTAGGGTTTTGACGTAGTGTATTCCCCTTTTTGCGAAATTGCCGCGGGCGGCGGTCTGTGTGTGTACAGATAATTACATGTGTGCCGCACCCTGCCAGTGGCCCCTTTTTTGCATCGTTTTTTCAGAGATTTTTTTTGTGTGCAGAAACATACGTTATACTTGGTGTCATTGATTTTAACCTATATAAGGAAGGGGTGCTTCCTTTTGGTTTCTTCCCCCCCCACTCTCACAGCTGTCAAAAAAAGGGCAGCTTTGCGGGTTGGGTGTTTTTTATTTTTTCTCCTGAATAATGGAGGCGGTGACCAGTGAGAGGCCTGTTTGGGCTCGATTGGGGGTAAAAATAGGATAGGACCCCCGATTTGAGACCATTTTGAAAGTCGGGGGCAGCTTAAACATTTCTGATAAGATAGAAAACCCCGAGAGTCTCAAGTTTTTCATGTAGAAAATTTAAAAAATGCTTCTTTAGGGATTTCGACGTAGTGTTCGTCATCTATTAAACACAAGTTGAAATGCCCTGATGACGCAGCAACGAAAACTGTTGTGCTGAAGCAGAGAGCAAAAAGCGGAAGTGGAAGTGGGAAAAACCCACCCTTCCCAACACAGCAAGACCGGGGGTACCTTCCCCTCCGTATGAGTGGGGGACCAATTGAGCTTCCTTGGAAAATACTGGGGGTTTAAACGCCCCCGTTACACCCAGGCCCTTTTTTTTGGCTTTCTTTTTTTATTTTACTCAAGGCTGGGGGGAAAATGGCTCTGATTTTGTTCTCTGTCCGGCCCATACTCCATGTCCTTGAAAAACCCTACATCGGTCAAGTTTTCCTGTACCCCCTTGAAAATTCAGAAAAAATTTTTTTAACAGCTATTTTTACAGCAAGTTTTTTAGTATTTTAAATTCTAAAAAACACATTTTTAAAATGGGAGGAAAATCCCCCCATGTCTTTGTTTCTCTTTTTTTTTAATTAAAAAAAAAAGGGTTGTCTCAATAAGGATTATAGCTATTTTAAAGATCTTGCAAAAAAAGTCATTTTGAAATATTTGTCCATTAACATTTCCCCCTATCCTGTTTCTGACAGCCCCATCCCCTTGACCACTTTTTGAAATTTGAAGAAAAAATTCTGTTAGAAACAACTTTTTTAAAAATGGGACCTGTATATAGCTGCTGTCCAGCAAAATGCCCCCAAAAATTAAAAACTGACCCATGGCCATTTTGGGACATTTGTGAAGAACAAAGTCTGTTAGAAACAAAATTTTTTTAT
>JAODAL010033028.1:0-46088 GCA_025379985.1 Phyllomedusa bahiana | reverse complement strand
CAGGTTAATGAGAAAAATTAAAAACCCTATCTGAAATGTATACTGATAATAAAAGTGGATTTTTTGCAGAACAAAAGACCTGCAGTTACTAGAAATGATGTTTTATCCAATATAAGTTCAGGCTCCCCCAAATCCAGGAAATATTTTCAATAGCAAACTGTTAATAATAAGATATTCCACTACAATGGTCTCACTAAGTCTTTTGAACTTTATCCAGTGTTCTTTATAGATAGAGCTTGTTCTGTGTTCGCACCGCGGGGCCCCCCCCCCCCCCCGCTCCCACCGCCGTGAATTTACAGGGTGATGCTGCTTTAAAATTTCTCTAGCTAACTACATAAAATGTTCCAATCTCGCATCTAACTAAATTGGAAGGATCACAGCTAATAGTAAGGTTTCTCTGTGCAGAAATAGACTATTTTCGCTGAGCTGTTTGGCCACAGGAGAGCGCAGGTCCTATCCCTATGAGACGCTGAGAGACACTGAGGCTGAAACAGGAAACGCTGTTCTATGTAAAACGAGGTCATGTGATTTTTCGAGCCAATCGCAACCATACACATCCCAGTCATGACGTCGCACACACATCTCACCCTGCCCTGTAAATCTCATTTGCTGGCCCCCAAAATTTACAGGAAGCGCCGAAAAAGGCGCGATCTAATAGATGATGCACAGATTTTAACCTTAATTATCGCATGATCTGGAAATTTCGATCACCATAAAAACCTTGCCGATTTCAACTTTGTCGATAAAAATCGCTCAACACTACTCAAGACCCACTAACAGGTCATGTTTTCAGGATCTCCCACAGAATGCACTGACAATAATGATATCACCTGTGCTGAGGAAATCCTGAAAACTTGACCTGTTGGTGGGTCTTGAGGACTGGAGTTATGAAACACTGCTCTATGCCCACACAAACTATGTAATGCGCAAAACATTTTCATACATACTGTCGTATTCTACACTCTATATTTATTTAGAACTGGGGTGTCAATGCCTAGTTAAAAAAAAAAAAAAAGGCATAATAGAATTCATACATGTTGCACATAATTTTTAATAAAGATATCAGAGCTCACCCTTTATCGTCGGCATCTGAGTTATTCTTGGTAACCGTCTCTCTGTCTCTCCATAAAGCCCCACTGCATGGGTCCTGCCAATGGCTCCTCCAACAGTCTTCCAAAAATATGTATAAATATATCCAGCGCTTGGACTAAAAACAGGTTGCTTTATTGATTTATCCATACAGAAAAGAAGTAAACTGAAGTAAAAGTACAGATACAACGCTTACGTGTTAAAAACCCTTCCGGTTCGTGATCGCGCTTGATTTGCATCATTACGTACATGAATTTATAACCGTTTAGGACCATTCACAAATAGTCTTAAAGGAGATGTATCGCTTCTTCAGTTTGTGTGTTTCAAAGTATTTTCAATTTCTCAGCTCTACAAATCCAGGGGCGTTTCTTCCCCCCCCTGCTGGGTACTTCTTAACTGTAGGGTGATGACACCATCCCCCCTTCACTGTTCATGCTGGCTCCCGAGCCCTGTTCTCCCCCCCTTCGCTGTCTGAGTCCACATTTCACTATTCCTCTCCCTGCAGTCTTATTTTGTAAGAGCTGTTTAAATACCACATACCTGCATTCAACCTAGACAGCCTTCTATGATCTATTCTCCTCTCTCAGATGGAGGTTTATTACAGTTGAATCCAGTGTTCCTATGAACTGCACAGATCTCCCTTCTATGCAGTAGAGTTAGGCACCATGGCACAATTTTGACCTAGATGATGATTTTGATTATGGGACAATGCACATGTGGAAAACGGATTAAAAAACAGGGTTACACATCTAAGTTGCTAGACAAAGCAAAAGTCAAATTAAAAAGAACACAATTACAATTAGGAAAAACAGAAATTACATGAAAATAAAATAACTTTTTCGACTAAATATAGTAGAAATTATAACCAAATAAAAAACATATTTTACAAAAATGCAATGGTATTGAGACAAGATCCTATCTTGACAAAAATTACACAACTAGGGATTGTGTAACAAGTCGGGGGAGAACTATGGGTAATATTTTCCCCAGCACATGCATTGCAGATAAAACACAAAAATCTTGACTCTCACAAAAGGACTTTTTTTTGGAAGTGGGAGAACCCATTACAAAGTGTGCAGATACACTAGGAAAACATCTAAATTTATGATTCAGAAAGATTTAAGGAATTCCCTATAAAAACATTCATCAGTTGTTATTTTCACCACTCTGTATATATGATTCAATGCACACAATGTGAAAAATACTATGTGGGTAGCACTATACGCAAAATAAAGAATCGCGTAACAGAACACATTGCTAGCATTAAAAACATATACATCTATCCGGAGCAGCAAGACATTTCACAGAACATCATGATGAGGCACTTCATGCGGAGAGAAAGAGAGACTTGCTCGAGGGGGAGACTGACTCTCTAGTGAGACGCCGTAATGAATCTTGAGCTTAAAAGTCTGAAGCCCACAGGATCTCAATTACAGAACAGACTTATTGTATCTATATTGGAAGCATTATTAATTATAATACTATACCATATTTATAATACACATATTATTGCAGGACTCCCTTGTGGATAAGTGTGTTAGTCAGGTATGACATACTAAGTGTCATGGGCGCTCAGCGAGCGGGAGGTGGATCCACTGGTCACCGCGTGGAGTTGTAATAGCCTCTGCCGAGGAGCGGAGTCTAAGGGGCCCCCTCATCTTCACCGGCGCCCGCCGCAAATTGGGAAGGACTTAGCTGCAGGGAAACCACCAGGTTTTCTAAACCCCCCGACGTAGGTCTGGGGGGTGACAGCGAAGTTGGTAGGCACAGCAGGAATGAAGACAGCAGATGGATGTCAGTCAGGTAGTTAAACAGATACAGAGAAGATGAGTGAGCCGTAAAAACCAACTCAAGGATAGGACACCAATAACTGGGTGTGGAGAGCAGGAAACGGCATCCTCAAAAAGCTCCTGCAAGGATTAAATTGGATAGGAGCACAATTACCTGTTGCGCACTGGCCCTTTAAATGCAGGGAACAAACGTGTGTGCGCTTTAACCCCTTAAGGACCCGGCGGTTTTTTTGGGTGACACGTTCGTTTTTCCCTCCTCGCCTTCTGAAAGCCATAACTTTTTTATTTTTCCACCTACATAGACACATGAGGGCTTTTACTTTGCGGGACAAGATGTACTTTCTAATGGTGTTATTCACTATACTATAGAATATACTGGGAAACCGTAAAAAAATTCCAAGTGGGACAAATTGTGAAAAAAAATTATTTTCGCCATGTTTGCGGGGGTTTTGCTTTTACGGCGTCAATCTTCGGTAAATATAATGTATTCTTCAGGTTGTTACGCATCCGGCAATACCAAACATGTAGGGTTTCCGTTATGTTTTGGTACCGTAAAAAAATTCCAAACATTTTCTATTTTTGAAATTTGCGCCACGGCGCCATTTTGTGCGACCAATAACTTTTTTGCACTAACACCTACGGACGTCAGTGAGGGGGAATTTTTTTGCAGGCTGAAGTGTACTTTTTATCGCTAGCAGTTTGGAATGCATGCGACTTTTTTGATCATTTTTATTCCATTTTTTGGGACATAAAAATGACCAAAAAAACGCAATTCTGGCATCTGGAATTTTTTTTTTCTACGGTGTTCAGCGTACAGGATAAATGATGTTATATTTTTGTAGATCGGACTTTTTCGGACGCGGCGATACCAAATATGTGTAACTTTTTTATCATTTTAATGATTTTATTTGTAAAATGGGGAAAGGGGGGTGATTTGAATTTTTTAATACTTTTTTTTTTTTACTTTAAATCTTTATTTATTTTTTATTTTTACTTTAACATTGAGGCCGCCTGTGGTACATGACCACTAGGTGGCGCGATTGTTAATACAACCTAATGCATTGCATAGGCAATGCATTAGGGTGTACAAAGATGGCGGTTTCCCCACTTCCTGTCTGCGGACGGAAGTGGGGCAAACCGGCCAGGGTAAGTGACGGGAGCCTTCACAAGGCTCCCCACCACAATGCCCGGTGATCGGATTGGCGCAGCATAGCTGCGCTTATGCCGATCACCGCACCGATCGGTGCGCGGCACCGATCGCCGTTAATTCAGACGCCGCGGCCATCTTTGCCGCGGCGCCTGATGGGTAAAACAGCGCCAGCGGGCGGAGCCACCTGCCGGCGCTGTTACTGCGGGTGTTAGCGCCGATTTGCCGCTAACACCCGGCGGCTGTGCGGGGGGGACGCAGAGCGATCCCCCTGCAAAGCCCCTTAGCGGCCCTGGGACGTACTGATACGCCCAAGGTCGTTAAGGGGTTAAGGCAGTATAGAATGCACCAGAATGTACGAACCTTTTCTTCTGCAGTTCATACATACAGGTGCATTGCAGTGCCAATAAAACAAGTCTGGATCATACAGACCACTGTTAACTTGGTCTGGCTGTTCAAACTGTTATGCTCCTAGGTTTTGTGTCAAAGATTCATAAATGTGTCTATTTCTACGAATGTGGTACAACACGCCCCCAGAACACCACAAATCTATGGAGCTTAAAAAAGTGTTGCACAGGCGCTTATCGCGTCAAAGTTTGGAGTGCGTCTGTTCATACATCTATAGAACAAGATTTTTGATGACAGAAAACTGGCGTAGCCCCGTTCATACATGTCGCCCATAATGTGTTACAAGAAAACATTGTCTGAATCATATGGAAAGGTAAAAGTATCAAAAAGTTATTCCCACATAAAATGACACATCAGATTTAAAAAAAATTAGGCTCTGTCAGGAAGGTCAAAACTGGCTGAATCCTCAAGAAGTTAAGATGTTACAAAATGTCTTCCCAAAATGACTCCACATATTTATTATCTGTAACTATGTCATTTCCTGAGTCTAGCTTTTCTGTTTTGGTAGAATAGCAACCATTAACTTGATATCCTGCCAAAATTAATGTACTCATTTAAAACACTGCCTATTCATGTCCCTTTTGCTAAACTTAGATCACTAAAGGCATCAATTCTTTATTTCAGAGGAGCAACTAGGCAAAATAGAATTTCTAAAAGTATTTTATTAGCAAGTATATTTTTGGCAGTCCCAAATTGCCACTCATTGCCTCCCACACAGACAGCCAGCAAGCTCTGCACTGATGAGGGGCAAAACCCCAAAACAGCTGTATGCAGATGAGTTACGCTGGCTTGGATAACATCCCCTTTGCTTTCCAAAGACTCAGTGAGTCAGAAGCAAATTGAGGCTTTGTTACATCCAATACAGGTTGCTTGAACTATCAGCTCTTTTCCCATAATGCCTTGTGATATGCAGATGCTTCATGGAGTGTAAAAGGCAATTTCGAATCTCCACACGCCTATATAGGCACTCTCCCTAAGGAGAGATCTTCCCTTTCTGAGCCACTCATTGCCTCCCACTCAGCCAAGCCAGCATCGCTCTGCTCTGTACTGTAACTATATGGTGCACTCCCTAAGAAGAGATATTCCCCATTCTAAATGTAAACCCGTGATGTGTCCATTGAATATCAAAATGTCCTCTTTAGTTGCATCTAGGAATTGTCCTTATGAAAAAACAAAACAAACAAGTGTAGTCACCATAGAGGAAGCTGTCCGCCCAGTGATGACGTTTCGGAGGAAACTACTACTTCCTCAGACTGGTGTTACTCCGACTTGTTCCTCTGCCTTTTACTAGGAGGAACAAAACAGAGTAATACCAGTCCAAGCACTCAAATTGTCCCCATTAGCACTGACCCCGCCCCCATTAGCGACTTTACTGTTATTTTGATGGTGGTATTTTGTATTTCAGGTGGTTCATCTGCAGCGATGTCTTTTGACGTTGCTGCAGACATCGGAGTTTGCGGACGAACCACTTGAAATACCCGCTGTCAAAAGACGGTGGGTGGTTGATAAGGAGTTAAATAACAGTAAAGTCTCTAATGGGGGCGGGGTCATTGCTAATGGGGGCCATTTGAGTGCTTGGAATGGCATTACTCTGGTTTTTTCCTCCTAGTACAAGGCAGAGGAATAAGCCAGAGTAACGCCAGTCTGAGGAAGGAGGCGTTTCCTCCAAAACGTCATCACTGGGCGGCGCGGCAGCAGTGCTGAGAACGGGGCAGTACTACACAACCATGTTCCCAGTGCAGCCTCTGAAGTGCCGGGGAGCGGGGGAACCTCCGCTCCCCAGTGCTTTAACCCTTTGATTGTTGCAGTTCGTCACCGCAGCACAATAGCACAATCAAGGGGTTTCTCTGCTCTGTCGGGTGATCGGGACACCCAGTGACCCGTCAGAGCCCGGGGAACGGCTGCACAGTCAGCCCTGGGGACCTAGGATAGCCCCAGAACTGTCTGTGTAACAAGCCAGTGATCAGGGCAGACTGTGTGCTGCCCTGATCACTGCCTGTGTCAGACTGACACAGACTATAATGTATCAGCATATATGAATATGTTAATACATAGTGTAAAAGTGTAAACAAAAAAAAAAAAGTAACAGTTATCCCTTCATGGGATTTAAAAAAGAAAAAGAAAAACAAAAAGTGTAAAAAAAAAGAATAAAAAATATATAATAAAATAAAAATAAATATTTACATAGTTACATAGTTTATAATCCCGAAAAAAGACAAGACGTCCATCCAGTTCAGCCTATTTTGCTAAAGTGTTGCTAAAGTGTTGGTCCAGAGGAAGGCAAAAAACCCCAATGAGGCAGGAGCCAATTGTCCTCATTTTAGGGGAAAAATTTCTTCTTGACTCCAATCTGGGAATCGGAATAATCCCTGGATCAACGACCCTACTCCAGAATCCTAGTAACTATAATAAAAATAATATAATTAAAAATAATTGTGCATACATTACACACACAAAAAAAACCCTACACATATTAGGTATACACATGACCATAATTAATATATTAAGTTATTAAGTGTGAAATGTGAATGGTGTCAAAAAATGTAAAAAAACAAAACAAAAAACATTTGAAAAAGTTTTTTTTTTTAAATCTGTAATTATTTATAAGTGAACTTAAACTATTCCCTCATAAAGTACAACTCATCTGAAATAAAACAAGGCCTCATAAAACTGCATCATTGAAAAAAAAAAAAGTTACAACTGTTGAAACGCAAGGAGGCAAAAACTTAAAAAAATGTTCTGGTCATTAACTACTTTTCAGGCGTTCGGCTTAAGGAGTTAAGGGTCCTACAGGATCAGACTTTTTTGGCATTTATATGTTTAAACAACTTCTTGTGGTTTGTTTTGCTGTCCTTGGCCACTTGCCTTTCATCTTGTATTTTTGCGGATTTTATCACCTTTTTACAGATTTTATTAAGCTCTTTGTAATTTCCAAAGGCTAATGCTGACTCCTCTGACATATTTTTTGAATGCCCTTTTTTATTATCTATTGCTCTTTTAACTGAAGGTAAGAGTCATGTTGGATTTAATTTGAATGGCCTATACTTGTTGCCCATAGGAATAAAATATTTGTTATATAGTTCTCCAAGGTATATGTAAAAGCTCTCACATTTGACTTCTACATCATTATTTAGTAATAGTTGCTCCCAGTCTATGTCCTGTAGTGCATTTCTCAAAAAGGGGAAATTGGCATTTTTTAACTAAATGTTTTTGCCCTCGTTGACTGTGATAGTTTTTTCCAGTTTAGATTCTAAGTAATTATATTGTGGTTGCGGTTACCAAGGTTCTCAGAAACAATGACCACTACAACAAGTTCTGCTTTGTTAGAAATGACCAGATCCGACAAAGCATCACTTCTTGTTGCATCTTCCACAAACTGGCTCATAAAATTATCTTGTAACAGGTTGAAGAACTTTCTTCCTTTGCAGATGAAGCAGAACCATGACCCCAGTCAATATATAGGTAATTGAAGTCGCCCATTATCACCACTGTACCCGTCTGTTCTGCCCACTCCATTTGTTTATGCAGCTGACCCTCAATCTCTTCAGTGACGTTGGGGGGGTCTATAGACTACACCAAAATATTTTTTTTCTGTGTTATTTCCACCCATAAGGTTTCCACCTCCACACGCTATTGCCTCTTTCACACTTGCCTTCATATCACACTATACATACAGACACACGCCTCCTCCCTTCCTGTTTGCTCACCCAACCATGCGAGGAGTACAGCCATGTGTCAGCAACACCAAACATGTCAATCTGTTCCTCTAGAACAGTGATGGTAAAACTTTTAGAGACTGACTGCCCAAACTGCAACCTAAAACTCATTTATTGCAAGGTGCCAACACGGTAATTTAGCCTGAATACTGAGGTGACGACTGTCTCTGTTGCCCATCGCAAACAGATTTTATTCTTTCAGAGCAGTAGAAAAAATGGAAGCTGAGCTCAAATTGGTTGCTGTGGGCTCTGTTGGTTCTGTATTAATATAGAGTGTCTATTATTGAAAGTGTCCTGATAATACAAGTAAAAATAAAAATATATGGCCATTTTGGGAGTTTAATCGAACCAACAAATGTAATGTAGCAACAAAAGGAAGTTTATATCAGCTCACCTGCATAGGCAGTTAACCCCTGGTGGAGACACGGTGTGAAGTCGACCAATATATTCTGATTCCGTAGCATTAACAAAGACTCGCCGTTAGGCGTTCACCAGCTTCCGAACCAGGTAGGGGGGAGTCCAGCCATAAAAAATCTTTATGAAAAACTTTATTGTACAAAATATAAAAATATATAAAAATTTGCTCATAGTGGGAGATACATGGTTATGATGGTATCCATTCAATGCCCATACCCACGACGACGCGTTTCGAGAAAGGTTCTCTTACTCATGGCTTGCTGGGTAGTCTGTTGAACGGTAGTGGAGACTCTGTTTAAATCTCGCGGGTTAATTAAGAGCACCTGAGTACTGCCGCTATTATAGATGTTAAAAAGAACTACCGTAAAGCAGACATGAATGGTTAGTGAAAATCAACAAAATAAAAACAAATGTGAATATATACAACACCGAACTAAATAATACTATACTGGATACTAAACAAATATACCATACTAAATACTTCGATTATACTATATATATACATAGCCTGCTGCAGAAAATATTTACTTTTTATCTTTTTATCTTATTTTTTATTTATTTATTTTTCTTCATTATTTCATATTTTCATGCCTTTGAATTTGAGTCATTCCTGTCCTTCACTGAATTACATTAGGAATTTGAAACCTAAATATTAATATTCTATTATATCCAAAAGGAAAATTTACAAAGATTTATCAAGGTATTAATATTGGTAGGATATATCCTGTTTAGTGTTTAGGCCTAACGGAGTTCTTGTGGATAGATGGAAAGTACACCAGGCTTCTCTCGAGAATAATTTTTTGTGTAAATCTCCTCTGATCGGCCGTGTAACCTTTTCAATCCCCACCACTAAAAAACCTGATACATCCCCCCCATGAACATCAAAAAAATGCCTGGATACGGCTGATGCCTTGAAAGAACAAGGTTTCAAGGCATCAGAAAGATGCCTTCGTATCCTGACTTTGAGGGGTTCCAATGTGCAACCTACGTATTGTACGCGGCATAGTCGGCAACTAATTAGATACACAACAAACTTGCTGTTACAATTTATATGTGTGGAGATTTTGAACTTTTTTTCATTGCTATATGAAGCGAAATGTTCAGTTTTTTTCAACATAACGGCACACCGTACACACGGAGTGCCCGCATCCAAAAAAACCTTCCACCGTCAGCCAAGGAGTGATTTCCTTTTTAGGAGATGTAACTAAACTAGGAGATAATATTGAACCCAAGTTAGGGGACCTTCGTGAGACAAATCAGGGGAGGAGACTTACACAAAAAATTATTCTCGAGAGAAGCCTGGTGGATCTTCCATCTATCCACAAGAACTCCGTTAGGCCTAAACACTAAACAGGATATATCCTACCAATATTAATAACCTGATAAATCTTTGTAAATTTTCCGTTTGGATATAATAGAATATTAATATTTATGTTTCGAAATTCCTAATGTAATTCAGTGAAGGACAGGAATGACTCAAATTTAAAGGCATGAAAATATGAAATAATGAAGAAGAAGAATAAATAAATAAAAAATTAGATAAAAAGATAAAAAGAAAATATTATCTGCAGCAGGCTATGTATATATATAGTATAATCGAAGCATTTAGTATGGTATATTAGTTTAGTATCCAGTATAGTATAGTCTTATTTAGTTTAGTGTTGTATATATTCACATTTGTTTTTATTTTGTTGATTTTCACTAACCATTCATGTCTGCTTTATGGTAGTTCTTTTCAACATCTAAAATAGCAGCAGTACTCAGGTGCTTCTAATTAACCCGCGAGATTTAAACAGAGTCTCCACTACCGTTTAACAGACTACCCAGCAAGCCATGAGTAAGAGACATCTTCTCGAAACGCGTCGGCGTGGGTATGGGCATTGAATGGATACCACCATAACCATGTATATCCCACTATGAGTAACTTTTATACATTTTTATATTTTGCACAATAAAGTTTTTCATAAAGATTTTTTATGGCTGGACTCTCCCCTACCTGGTTTGGAAGCTGGTGAACGCCTAACGGCGAGTGTTTGTTCATGCAACAAATGTAATGCTCCAGATTCTTAACTAGCTTAAAGGAATTTTTATAGCTTTTTAGAGCTTGTTTTCAGCTGTGCTAACCTACTTGTACAAGGGTTTTCAAGGGTGTTCAAAATATCCAATAGCTTTCTATTAGCAAATACAATGTACCTCTATACCTCTATACACCTATATAGATATTGCATTAACAACCAGACGTTTGCAGCTAGAATAGTCATTTACCACATTAACAATGTATAGAGTGTATTTCTGATTCATGTAATGTTAGCTTAATTGAAAAAAACTGTGCTTTTCTTTCAAAAATAAGGAAATTTCTAAGTGACCCCAAACTTTTGAACGGTAGTGTATATATATGTGTGTGTATGTATGCGTGTGTATCTATTTGTGCGTGTGTGTTTATATGTATCTATGTATGTGTGTGTGAATATGTGTGTGTATATATGTGTGTTTATATAAATATAAACATATATATGTGTATACAAAGGAAAGACTTTGTAGAGCTTGAACAGGTACAAAGGTGGGCAACAAAAATAATAAAAGGACTGGGTGGACTGCGATACCCAGAAAGATTAGCAAGATTAGGGTTATTTAGTTTAGAGAAAAGACGGCTTCGGGGGAAAATAATAAATATGTTTAAATACATCAAAGGTCAAGATTTATTTATACCCAGGACTGTATCTAGAACAAAGGGGCATCCTCTACGTGAGACTGTGGAACTCTTCCCAGGGGAATTTTCATGGTAAAATTCAATAACAGAGTTAAAAAAAGGGTTTGGATGCATTTCGGAGTGTAAAAAATTTAACAAGTTATACTGTCTGGTTTCTGGAGAAGGGTTTGACCGGTTGTCTTTTGTTTTTTTTGGGCCCTTTAAAAATTGTAATTTTGTGTGGGTATCTTGCGTTTGTGTGTTATATATATATTTTTTTTATTTATATATTTTTTTGGGGTTGTGTGTCAGGTGGGGCCCGCGCCCCCCGCCCCGGGGCCGGGGCACCCCGTGGTTCCGCACAGCGGCCCCCCGCCGCCCGCTTGACGGACGGGGGGCGCCCCCCCCCGGGCCCGGCCGGGCCCCCCTTTATTACCCACCGCGTTGTTGGGGTCTCGCCTCAGGGGCGCGCGCGCCCCCCGAAATCAAAGGGTGTGGGGCCCCGGGACTGTAGTTTTAAAAGGGGCCAGTGTACCAAATTGGGGCTTTTGCGGGTCACTGCCCTTTTTAAGTCTGCCCTCCGGGGGCCGTTGCCGGACTTTAGTGCCTTTTCAGCCTATTTGAAAGCGTTTTCCTTGTCCTGATTCCCGTGTACCGTACCTTTGCTTCCGTTCCTGACCCCCGCTTTTTGGGCCCTGCCTGACCCAGCGCCCGTCCACGACCACGAACCCGTGCCGCCCCGCCCTGCCTTCTGCCTGTTCCCCACTACGGGTGCCTGCGATTCTGCACCGCTTTTCCTCGGCTGTACCCAAAAAAGTCAGTCAGGGGTAAGACCTGGGACTCCCGCCGCCAAAGTCCCTCCGCTTTGCGGTGGGCTCTGGTGAAAACCCGGGACCTTTAGTTCCGTTCCCTGGCGTGGCTTACACCATCGCTTGCGGGGCCAGTGGATCCCCCTAGTACGGGTACGTGACAATATGTGGTGTGGTTTTGGGGCTTTTTGTGTGTTGTATGAAAGTTGTTTTATGTGTGTGTGTGTTTTTTTTTATTTATTTGTGTGTGTTTGTAATTATTTATATATATTTGTGTGTGGGTGTAAAGGGTGGGCCTTTTTTGGATACCCTAAATAAAAGGGACATTAAAGGCAAATGAACAAATAGAATTGTAAAAAATTCATGAAAAAAATACATTTTGTTAAAACCAAGCCCCCATGTTTTTTTTTGTGAAATTATCATAAGTTTGATGTGTTCAGACCCTCTTCCTTGGAAAAAATAAAAATTGGATCCCAAAAAGTTCCCACTTAAAAAATTTCCGCCATGGTCAACACCAAACTTTAAAAGTTTTCCCCCTTCCTTTTATAAAGTCCACCAACAAGAATATCACCAACCTTTCCCATTTTTTTTTGTCGTATCCATATACATGCCCCACTCTGTATATATGTGTGTGTATCAGGGGCGTAACTAGAGAAGCCAGGGCCCCAAAGCAAACTTTTGGATGGGGCCCCCCCCCTCGCCCACCTCCCTGACCACGCCAGCACCAGGACATGCTGTTAGATTTAAAGTAGATAATACAAGGGGCAAATACCTCACCATAACATCTCACCATCATACTGCTACCAATTTAATTCCCATATACTAAGACCAGCATGACCAATAACGCTATTACATAAGGACCTGATTATACCACCAGAACACGACCACAAATTACCACCACATAGTGACTGAATAATACCCTACACTATTACTGATCAGTCTACAAAGTCACTATATAATAATATAGTGACCATATAGTGGTAGACACCAGTGTACACAGGCTCTGCAGACTGTATATTACCTCCTTACAGTGACATATAGTGGTAGATAGCAGTGTACACAGCCTGTGCAGCATATAAGTGATTACAGTGTGGTTACTTCTTGTGACTCACAGGTGAGTTTCTTGACCAGTCATTGACTTTCTCTTTTGTTCTGCATCCGTCCAGACTTCATGGTGACATCTCCGACCACTTGTCCCTGCAGATTTAGAACAAATATCTTAGAATCCTGACTTTTCCAGCACTTGCCCCCCTGGCTATATGGGGTCCAAATTTTGGCAGGCAGGGTTTTAGATAGGATATATGGGGCCCCAAATAGGCAAGGTTTAGGTAGCCAATAGACTGCCCATATAGGTAGGCAGGGTTTAGGTAGCTATAGAGAGCCATACAGGTAGACAGGGGTTAGGTGGGCTATAGGGGCCATATAGGTAGGGTTTAGGTAGCTAAACAGGCCCCATATAAGTAGACAGGCAGGCTTGTGGGGGTATACAGGCAGGCTTGTGGGGGGTTGTAACATACAGTAAGTATTCCTGCTTCTTTAAGAGGAGAACACAGGTACCAGGAAGTGGTATTGCTTGCTAGAGGCTAAGGCTGTTGTGTTGTATATCACAATGTGGAGAGAGCAATAAAGGCAGATGCTGCTGGATATTTCTTTCCCTGACTCTCTTATCATGAGGACCTTACAACGGGCGACGAGGATGCGATGAGAGTTTCTGCTGGCTGTGAGTACAGACTGGCATCTGGCATAATCCAGACACCAAGGAGTGTGCTTACAGATCCACATATAAGGACTGTACCCAGAAACCTACACTTTTCATCCCTATACTGCATTACTGAATACAGCTGGGATGGCAGATACATGCACATGTTCCCAAAGTTTGATACAACGGGACAGTCATAAACCTGGCTCATAACTGGAAAAAGGATGCACAGGTTGAGAAACTTTCTGGAAGCAACAGACATAAAAGATGACAAAAAAAAACGAGCTCTTATTGTTGCACTATGCTGGCACAGAGGTGTATGATATTTACGCACCCTACCTGCTACAGTTTACTGACACTTAAGCCGCTGCGCCAAAGCCCTAACAGATTACTTCAACCCTAAGAAAAAACATCAGATATGAGAGATACAAGTTCAGGATTGCTAAACCCAGCTTCCAGAAGAATCCATGGACACATAATGTCACACGCTTAAGGGAACTGGCACAGGGGTGTGCATTTACTAATGTTGATGATAAAATTTTATAACTCAAATCATTGTGTCGTGCACATCATCCACTATAAGACGCAAAAGCGCTGCAGCAGGATTACTCTCTGCATGACCTTTCAGATGGCCCGTGCCATAGAATTAGCAGATCATCAGACCACTGTTGTGGAAAAGGGGGATGACATCCAGGTGCAAAACCTCCAAATAAAGCTACTACAGACACTGAAACCCGGGAAACCGAAAAAAATGTTAACCGGGGGGTGGGAAGACTTTCCCTCATGCAAATAAATGTCCAGCGTTAGGAACAAACCTGCAGAAATGTGGTGAAGAGAACCATTTAGCAGCAGTGTGCAGATCAGCATTTACCAAAACGCCTTTACAGTCCAAGCAAAACAAGCCAATGTAAAAAGTCTTTCATCAGACATGCAGAGGAGACATCTACCACAAGTGAGGACTATGTTTACATTACTTCTACACCAAAAATCCCTACGGTCTCCAAGCATTAACAATCACTGTTCTTTAGCACTGATTTTATTTTCACCATTGATTATGGGGCATCAGTGAACATTATTAGACAGCGATACATATGAGAAATTGCAGATACAGCCTGTCTTGGAAACTGTTCAGACCAAAATTTTCCCCTTTGGATCTCAGACCCGTTTACCAACCGTGGGAAATTTTTGAAGCAGAAATCAGCTACAAGGGCAAGACACAGAAAACAAGTTTTTTTACATCTTAAAGGGCTCTGGAGGCTGCCTTCTCAGCTACCAAAACTGCCCTTTGAATCTGGGTCTCATTCAGATCATTTCATCCCAAAACTGATCCAGCTGACAAGGATGTACAAACAACTATGATTCATGAATTTTCCCCTTTGTTCAGTGGACTTGGGAAAAATTGAAGGACTTTCAAGCACAATCTTCTGTGGATGAAAATGTTCGTCCAGTCGCACAATCCCACGGCGTGTTCCATTTCATCTGAGAAAGAAGGTGGAAAAAGAACTTCAATCTTAGAGGATGATGACATCTTGAGAACTGTTACAGGCCCACTCCATGGGTTCTCCAATTGTTGTTGTTCCAAACCCAAAAATCCCGACCAGGTGAGACTTTGTGTGGACATGCGCCTGCCAAATATGCCATTCAGAGGGGAAAGACACATCTCTCCCAAAATTTTACACGATATTATTAATTATCCTACTGAATGGAGCAACTATCTTTTCAAAGCTGGCCCTTTAACAAAGGTTACCATCAGCTAGAAACTGAGTCCAGAGCCCAGATACCTAACAGCATTTTTACACATTTAGGCCTCAGGCGGTACAAATGGTTGACTTTTGGTGTTTGTTCAGCCGCAGAAATCTTTCAGGATGCTATAAAAAGTGTGATCCAACATATTCCCAATGCTTTCAATTACAGTGATTGACATTCTAGTGTATGGCAAAACCCAAGCTGAACACAATAGTGCATTAACATGAGGTCTTTCAATCCCTTAGCATCTCAAGGACTCACTCTAACAAAGAAAAGTGTGAATTTAACAAAACGTCCCTTGGAGTTTTTATGGTCACTTTTTTTTCAGCGGCCGGGAGTACAACCTGGCCCCAAAAAGGTACAGGCGTAAAAATGGCCTCCATTCCTCAGAATGTCAGTGAAGTTCGCTCTTTTCTTGGAATGTCCAGTTACTGTGCTAGATTTTTATCCAGAATTTTTTCCACCATTAGTGCCCCAAAGGGATCTCACGAAACATGGCTGTGAATTCAAGTGGTCCACAAGGTGCCAAACCTCTTTTGATGCAATTAAAAGGGAACTGTGCTCCACAACTACCTGGCTTACTTTAATCCCCACCCTTTTGCACTGGGGTTGATTGTGGATGCAAGTCCGGTGGGACTGGGGGCTATTCTAAAGCAATATTACCCATTAATCCAGACCTTCCATCATTTTATTATTCCAGCAGAGCATTAACGAATACTGAAAAACGATACTCCAGCCTGAAAAGGAGGCCTAGCTGTTGTCTGGGGGTGTGAACACTTTTTATCTCTTTCTCTATGGAGCTCCATTCACCATAGTTACAGATCATCAAGCACCACTCATCATTTTTGGAAACCCATGAGCTAGATGCCAGCTAGATTGAACAGTTGGGTCCTTTCGACTTCAAGATTACAATTTTCACAATCGTTCATAGGCCTGGAAAATACAGTAATCCAGCTGACTTACATATCCAGACATCCCGCAGAAGAAGACCAAATTCAGCATCAGGCCCAACTGACAGTACATCAACTTTGTTGCAGTTCATGCAGTAAAACCAAAAAGCACTTTCAGCTGATCAATTTGTGGGCCGGCAACTGCAAACGACAAAACGCTTTTGGGTTTTAATACAAATTATCCAAAGTGGAAAATGGCATGAAATCCAGAGAGCAAAATTTCCAGATATGGACATCAACATTAAGGAGCTGCAATCATTCTCAAGTGTCAGAAATGAACTATCATCACTGAGGATCAAACCCAATTCTCAGAGGAACCAAAAATGGTGGTTCCAAAAGGCCTTGCTACGAAAGTAATACAGATTGCTCATGAAGGTCATTTGGGAATTGTGGGTACAAAAAAAATTTCTCAGAGAAAAAGTTGGTTCCCAAATATGATTATTTAGTAGAACACATAATAAAACACTGCAATACTTGCCACTTTTACTCCTGCAGCAAAACCCTGAAACCCCCACGGATGTCTCCTCTACCAAAGGCTGTTGGGAGGAAGTAACGGTTGATATCTATGGGCCATACCTAATGGACAATACATCCTTGTGGCAATTGATGAATATTCCAGATACCTACAATTGCATTTATTTCGTCAACTTCAGCAACCAGTGTCATACCAGAAATTGGACACTATTTTTCAGCCATATGGTATTCCAAAAATAGTCCCCCAAAAAAGACAATGGACCTCCATTTAATGGCATACATTCGTACAATTTTCTGAATACCTTGGGTTCACTCACAGAAAGATAACACCTTGCTGGCCACAAGCAAATTGGAATGGTGGAAAGATTTATGCGCACCTTAGGGAAGAGAGTCAAAGCAGTACTCTGGACCATATCCCACTTTAAGCAGGCCCTGAACAAAATTCCTACACAACTACAGAAGTCGCGCAACTCAAACAACTAATGCTGCTCCTGCCATCTGGTGTTCCCCCGAACTCCTCGCATACGCATTCCTGATGTGGCTACTCCCCACTGCCAGCAGTGTAAACCATTAGACCAAAAAGACTTACACAACAAGCGCAAAATGAAACAGTAAAGCGGACAAAGAAGACGGGCGGAGCCATCTGCTATTCGGACGGTGTGATCTGTTGTTGTTCGTCCCAAAAACCAACAACCAAGACATGTCAGCATATGATCCATCAGTTATCAGGTTACAGCCAAAAAAGGGAAGCAATGGTCACAGCTGAGCGGGATGGACACTCCATCACCAAGGAATGCCTCACATTTCAAAATAATACCCGACAATGACTTTGATTGAACTCTCTCAGATGACGGAGCTGGTGTTGATAGGGGCAATCTCGACAGGAAGTAGCCACCCATCGGTAAGCAGTGAAACCTGGTCATTCTAGACGATATCCTGCCAGAGAAAGAAGAGCCCCCCTAGATCATTGAGGAGGTTTAGCAAAGGGTCCTGGAACTTTCATCAGATTATATTCATGATTGTGAACTGACTTTTCATGTTCATGTTTTCCATGTGTTTTTGTTGTTGTTGTTGTTGTTGTATTTCACCATAACTGTACAAATTTCAAATGGCGTTTATATATATATGTAAAAAAAAAAAAAAAAAAAAAAAGGGGGTGATGTAACATACAGTAAGTATTCCTGCCTCTTTAAGAGGAGAACAAAAGGAACCAGGAAGTGGTATGCTTAGTAGAGGCTAAAAGGGTGGGTTTTGTTGATATCAAAAATGTGGAGAGAGCAATAAAAGGCAGATGCTGCTGGATTTCATCCCTGACTTCTCTTACTTCATGTTGACCTTACAGGGGTATACAGGCAGGCATGTGGGGGTATACGGCAGGCATGTGGGGGTTATACGGCAGGCTTTGGGGGGTGTATAGGCAGGCATATGGGGGCTGTATAGGCAGGCATATGGGGGGCGTATAGGCAGGCAAATGGGGGCGTATAGGCAGGCAGGCATATAGGGGGCTGTATAGGCCCGGCATATAGGGGGCTGTTATAGGCTGGCAGACATTTAGGGGGTTTATAGGCAGGGAGACATATTGGGGGCCTGTAAGGCAGGCAGGGCCTATTGGAGGGGTATAGGCAGGCAGGCATATGGAGGAAGGTATAAGAGACCAGGCATATGGGGGGATATAGGACAGATATGGGGGCTGTATTGGCAAGGCATATGCGGGGTATAGGAATGGCATTTGGGGGGTGTATAGGCAGGCTGAGGGGGGGGTATAGGCAGGCATCATGGCGGGGTATAGGCAGGCAGTTGGGGGGGGGTATCTGGTCAAGGCAATATGGGGGATGTATTTGGCTGGCATATGGGGCGTTTATTGGAGGCATTATGGGTGGCTTATAGGGCTGGCATATAGGGCGGCATTACATAGGCAGGGCTATGATGGAGGGTATAGGCAGGGCATATGGAGGTAGGTTTATAATTTAGAATCCCTTAATCACCTTGGTCACCGGTCTCCCCGGATGCGCCGCGCTCGCTCCCCCCCTACTGCTGCTCTCCCTGCAGCCTCTGCAGTCACGCGCAGTGGACAACAGAGCGCCCGGCAGGGGGAATTAGTAGACAGAGCAGTCTGACGATCGGCGGGCTCCGGACTGACTAGCTCCCAGGCCAAAGCGCTGCCTTGAACGCTCGGGCACCGCGGGGGGCCACCGGGCAGGTTAAAGACGGGGAGTATGCGCCGGGGACACCGCAGACGTCCCCGGCCAGCGGATTCATGGTACAACTGTTAAGTTGTCACTGCCGGCGGGGGCCGAAGGAGCGGCAAATGGTACGAGGGTAGCGGAAGCGGTAGGCAGGCCTGCCCCGGGGGAACCCCCTAAGCGCCAGGGGCCCCGTAGCAACTGCTACCCCATGCTTACCCGAGGTAGTTAGCACCTGGTGTGTATGTATTGCTGTGTGTTGTGTGTGTTTTTATATATATAATATCAAAGCTATATATAAGTGGCCAGAGCGACAGCAGGCCAGATCGCATGTTCCTGCCCACTAGGTGGGAATACATGCAGTATACGGCTGAGGACGTGCCACCAAATAAAAACTGGTTGTGAGTGGGGAAACTGGGAGGCAACCCTTCTTTGGCATCAGTACCATAGCGGTTAGTGACACAGTGTAGGACTTTGCATGGCTGCAATGCGGCTCGTTTATGGGTTGCTTTTCCGGACCGGCGATAGTGTTTGGGTGGGGGTTGCCACTTGTCCACCAACGTTCCAGGCGATATTGGTGTGGGGGGGAAACACCCATGGGGTGGTACCTTTGAAATAAGCCGGTAGTACTGGGTTTCGGGGGGTGTTGGAAGGCTTGCTACCAGTAGTGGAGCTGACTGGTGCGTGAAAGAGTGAAGTGTGGGTCGGAGGGCTTATCACCTTAGGCGGACACTTGATTATCTCGGCTTAGGTTGGTTTGGCTGGTTTGGGTCGGGGCTGGAACGTTAGGTCAGTGGGTCAGAGTATAGTAGATCGGAGGGCTCTATTGGTTTGTGTATGTCTGTGGATTGCGGCAATAAGGGGTTGTAGGGTCTCTAGGGTATACTTAGTAATAAGTTTGCCTGTGTTGTAAATAAGAAATGCTGGTGGGGATGACAGAATTGTAGCAGGAACCCTGTGTACGCATTGCAAATTTACCGTTTTCACCATAGCAGAGAACCCTGAGCTAAGGAACCCCAGGGGGACTGGGTCCCAATAGAATGGCGTAATCACACGAAATAACTAACAAGAACTCTCCGACAACAACGAGAGTGGATATCGTCACATATGGTAAGGAGGGTAAGCAGAAAGGGCATAGATTGGCGTACGTGTTGGCACTCACATGAGCCAGGTGTGTGGGACAGTTTGCCTACATGAAAGACGAAGTGACTTGGAGAGACAGGGGACGTACCCAGTGCAGAGACTTCGGTGGTCAACATATACTGGTGACATTTTGAGACCCCAGATGCAGGGGTCCGCCAGTGCAATCTCAACGATGACTTGTACAGCAGAATTTAAAGGGCCAAGAGGCCTATGGATCAGTGAATTTTTGCCTAGTAAGTGAACTGTAGCTTCTTGTGGAGCAGTGGCTGTCCGTTAACAGAGAGAAGAGGAACTCTACTCGCTATTTTTTTACTGGGATACAGGACCGCAACTGTTGTGAACTAAAGGGTCTGTTTCATGCAGAGATAAAGACCTTGGCACACGAATACTGCTGACTGTGTTGCTTGTGGATAAATGTCTTTTTTTTACCAATATTTGGACAGTGTGTGGACGCACTGCCCTTCCCAGCTGCCAAGTGACGTTATTGGCGTTCCATTGCGGAATTTTGAAACGCAGGGATTGCCGGTTCGTGACATAAATGCCTCAACGAAGAATGGGCATATTGTTGTTCTGGCGCAACCTTGCTGGTTGGCAATATGCCCATAAGGAATTGATTAGTGCACAATGCCTCTACGGCTTAGAAGGACGTCCCAAGCTAATGAGATGACGTTTCTGGCATGTCTGGGGTTACAAGGGCTTTTATCACAGTGCCAGAATGATCCAGAAGCCAGAAGTATGGAGATCTGTTAACCAAGGGTCACAAAACGACCTTGTCTACTGCAGTATGAGCAAGAGGAATGCGGCCAATTATTGACATATGGCCAGTCAGGTCACGGCTGGGCGGGTTTGCCGTAAACAGTTGCGGAGCCGTGAGTCTACTTGGATGTTGCCTTTAACCAAGGGGCAAGAACCCTACCTCGTTCAGCCACGAGGGCACCCGCTACAGTCAGAAAAGCATGGATCGGTGTGATGAGTAGGTACCACATAGGCATAATGCAGTGTGCTATGTGAGTCCTGATACTGACAGGGGCAGAGAGATGATGCAGCCCCATGTCCGGGCAGTCCAGCGAGTTGTAGGTCGGTTGTGTAGATGTCCTTGTGGTATACTTGCGTGGACACAACCCTGGTTGGGTTCCCACCCTTGTTTGTCGGGGACTTGCACCAAAGAGGGTTTCCAGAAGGTGCCGATGGGACATCGGCACACCAAGGTTGTAGACCCGGATCTGGAATGGGGGTATGTCGGATGCAATGGTTACTGATTATCCACCCTTATTACGATGTCTGGTTAATATAGATGCCTTTCTTTGTTAGGAATTCTGCGGATATAAAAGCACTAGTCCAGCTATGCTGCATATAGGCTATATGAGGTCATGAGAGCAGTGGATACTGTTAAATCTGGAGGTTACAGAGTCTCTGATGCGACTAAATATATTGCTTGTGGACATGTCATTATATTTTAGGGTTTGATCTGCACTCTTCTTGATAATCGAAGTAACTGTATATGTCCACTGAATCAAGATGCTAATAGAATCTGCACGCCCACAATAGTAGACGGGATTAGCTCAAGGTGGTGCCCTAGAGATACTTGGCTGGGAATAAAGCAGTCAGGGTATGACGTCCATTAGGGTAATTTAAAAACGCAATCATGCAAATGAGGTCCATTGTGCAGCTCTCTGTATAACTCAGGGGGAATTGCCAAGTGATGAATTTGTCGAGCCTACACTAGATAAGCAGTTGCTTCACTGGTGCCACCTTCGAGGTACGTAGGGAACTATCTGAGAGCAGGCTTGTTACAAGGTGATTGTGTGCCTTCTGTAAGTGGATATAGACCCTGAGATGTGCTCTGTCAGTGCAGCTTCTTCGTGACTATTAATGTTACAGGTTGTGTTTCCTAAAGGGGAATGGGGGAGATAACCTAGGAAATATGGATGGTTCTGATGCCTAGGTTGAAAAGTGCTGATGACAAGTGCTATTGCCACATAGTGTTTGTGTTGGGGGTACATTGAACCTGCGTCGCATGCATATGGGCTGTGAGTTAATCTTGGATTTGTACTTCCAGCACTGTCAGTGAATGACGGTGGTTTATAAAAGTCGTTGCCTGGGTAGGACATCCTAATAATTTCCTCAGGGGTATTGGAGGGTGTCCTCTTTTCCGCTTTGGTTTGTTGGCGGAGGGTGAGTTTTCAGTCTTGAGGGGTCCCCGGGGAGATGGGTTTGGGCCCAACTGATTCAGATAGCCTTCATTTCGAGTCCTGTTTTTCCTTAGGTCGACGGCCGTTACATTTATTTGACGTTTTTATACAGTATTTGTTACATCATGATTCTGTATTCATCGACAGAGGAGAGATTTAATTAATGAGAGCATTGTTGTCAGGGATAAGATGTGCTCCAGACTCGCATGACCGGGCTGCTACAGTGATGTGAGTATCCCTCCACTGATACATACTTTGCTTGGCTGTACATGTATCTGTGAGGGACAGGGGCGCTGCCCTATCTCATGTCAGGGGGAGAAGGGCACAGCCAATGGAGAGGACCCGGAGGTCGCCATCCTCATTCTGGTGCAAGAAGAAGAGACGGGTATCCTGGATTACCTATGGATTATTGCCCATTGAATGTACTGTTCGGGCGGAGCACGGAAGTGAGCACGGGTCTACTATAGTGGTTCCTCGTTCGTTTATTATGTTATTTGCTTATACTGCTGTACACCGCCCCTGGATTGTTATCCAATGTACCCCGGCTTGTCTCCTGATTTTGATGCTTCGCTTCCGTTTGGGCTCTGGACCTCGGGTGTTGGTTTTTTTTCAGTGTATACTTGGTCTGTTTTTGTGATCTTTCTTCTTTCTTACTTGGCCAAATCAATCTGTGAAGCAGCGCAGGGTTACTGTTGCCCAGTTGCAGTCTGATCGCCTAGTAGGGCAGAACGTCCATGTTGGCTGGGACATCAAGCGTGGGTGGGTTCCAGGTAGGGCTACCAACTGCATCCTCCTTGTTGTGACAATTGGGGAGTGCTCACATTAGTTGTCGTGGGTCTGTACGGTATTTACATTGGTTCTACGTGTCAATATATTGCTTTTGACTTTCTTTCATCTTTCAATAAAAGGTTTGAATAACAGTAAAAGTCGTTGCCTGATCCAGATAGATGAGGGCATGCTCATTTGGTGACCGTACTGGAGATGGTAGAGAAAATATCTCCATCCGTTAACTGAAATCCTTATAAACAGAACCTGTGAGTGGGTGTGCCCAAGGGATCGGCTGTCGCCTGAAAAAGTGCAAATGAGGAAAGTTGTTGAGCCTTATTAAGGAAAGGGTAAAATTGTGGAAATTTGAGTTTACCCCTCTTATGTGTGACATGGGGACTGGTGGCCCAGTCAGTAAACTTTGTCCCCACATAGCAAGGCAGAAATAGTGGACTCCGGGATGGAGGACAGAGTGTGTAAAGATTGTACATGGATATGGTGTTGACTCTAGTGGGTTATGTGACGTTAGTAGTGGGCCAGATCAGCGAGGTGATCTGACAGATTGTTCGAGTAGTTATTCGGTGGTGAAGGTGTAGGCGATATGGAGGATGTGTCTTCCATAGTTGTGATGCAGAAAGTGGGTTGCTAGACATCACAGAGATGGGTGTGATTTCAAACTCCCATTGAAGTGACAGGGGTAGGTCTGAAGGAATCCTCAGTCCCTTGTATTGGGCCTTGGTTATGTAATGGTGACTGAGGTTGGTCCATAGTATTGGAGATGGTCAGTAAGCTAGACCAGGTTCCCTGGAAGAAGTTGCAGGCCGGTGTCCCAAGGAAGGATGGGGGCCAAATACGCTAATAGTATTGAGAGAGGACCAGTGTAGAGAATTGTCTGGACAGCTATGAAGTGTTAACACACCAGTGTAGGTGAATTGGAGTTGGTGAGTCGGAGTACTGCACCTGATATTCCATGAGGTCCAATTTGATTGATGTCCTGCGAAGTTGCAGAGCCTGGCGTGCTGTATGCCACTGTGGGAAAGGTAAACCAGCTGAGTGGTAAACAAAGGTTAATACTTACTACCAATGGTGATTCCCAATGTGATTGAAAGTGAAAATTTGACCATACTTTGCCACATGTAGGGATAACGTGAAGGTTGGGAACCATCAGCGGAAGCTTCATGGGCCAAAGATGACAGTAAAGGAACACCAGTTGAGCATCTGAAAGTCCGGCATTCTCGGTCTGGGATTGCAGGTGTCTGGTGACTGGCGAAAGTTTTGGCCTGTTTACTATAGGTTCCTGCAGTTTCTGAGCTTAATGGAGAGGGGTTAAATTTAATAATCTCTGAGAAATATGTTCAGGATGGATGTCCCATTGTTATGGTGGAGTGAACAGGGGCTGGGTTTGGTAGGCATCAGATGTATAGGGAGTTATTGCCCTCAGTGAAGAGTACCTGGGAGAAGGTAGTTAACCTGGATGGTTTGTATCATTCTGGTGCTGTGCAGTTGGAAAATTGGATGACCAACATGGCAGATGATAGCAGAGAATCAAGTGGGAAAGTCGATGTTGTTTGGCGGAAATAAAGAATTTCTACTGGCTGTTTGAAACTGGAGTATAGTTCACCTGAGAGTCATGGTTACCGGCCAGGACAAATCATCGGCAGTTTGTCATTATAGTAAAGTTGTTACCCAAAGTAGAGAGCTTTGCTCCATGGTGCGGTGGGGGGGGCATGGGGTGATGGTTATTGGTCACGTCGGAGGGTGCATATAAGGGGGGAGAATATGTGGCAGAGCGCACAGCAGGACAAAAGTCGCAATTTTCCTGTGTAACCACTAGGTGGTTGACGCAGGGTGGCTGCATTATAAATAAGTGGGCATCCCTTTTACCTGGTTTTGGTGGGAGGGATTAGGAAGTTCGCTCAACTATTTGGGCAGTCATGGTTATCCATAGGGTCATACTGACACTGGTTGTCTAGCAGAGGGATGTCAGAAATGAGGGATGTTTGGGAGGGACGCGGGGTCCAAACGAGGTCGGCTGGAATAGCGGGGTGTCGGTGGGGGGCTCGTACAACAATTCCGATTTCCGGTGGGGGTGGCGGGTATTTCAGCCACGGGTGACCTAGTCTTAAATAGTCTAGTCTATCAATGTTAAGTGGGGGTTGTCGGTTGTTTGACCATATGTGGGTGCTGCTGTGCGAGAGATGAGTGTAAGAAATGTAGGGCTCGTAGCAACCTGGCTTCAGAATTATTGGCCTGTGTTATTACGATTAATGTCTACCTGTTGCGGACGGTAGAAGGCTGTGAGGGCTTGTGTGGGAGTGTGATGTGGGAGATGTAGGGGGGGGGGGTGGCTGGGGTACCGGTTGTCTTGGCAGTGGTGGGGTAGGGGGGGGTTGTAGGGTGTCAGTTGCCTGTGTTGTAAATTAATAGCTGGTGGAGAACCCAGACTGTTGCAAAGAGAACCCCTGTGTTCCAAGCCAACTGCTAGAGATTGGCCCCTGGTCACACAAGTTATTGTGTACGTGGTGTTGAATTTGGTGTGTGGTGTGGTGGTGTGTGTTGTGTTTATGAGTTGGTTGTGTTAGTGTTGAGGGGTGGGGGGGGTGGGGGTGGTAGTGTTTCTGATAGTGGGGGGTGGATGGTTTTAGTCTACTGGTCGCAGCATTATAGGGGACTGTCTAACGCAGGAGCTGTATGGGGACGGCGGGGCTGGGGGCTTTGTGTTGGTGGGTGCTGGAGGTGTGGTGGGAATGTTTATACCTTTTTGTTTTGCTTTGAGAATGGGGGGAGGGTGGGTGCATCGAATGGGGCGTGGGGGGTGGTTAGGGTTGAATGGGGGGAGCGTTAGGGGATCTCTGTCCATATTGGCGGTTGTAAGGGGTGTGAGTGCCGGGTCCTCTATTTCATGTCTAAGTCTATTTCATTTGAGCAGAGCGGTGTTAGATAGGCGTTTTGGAGGCTCTGGTGAGGGCGGGGCCACTGGAGTGCGGGACTGATTTTATGTGTATGCCGCTCATGGTCCCGATTTGGCCGGGAGGGGTCTTGCTCTACCACATGAACTGTGTTAGCTTGAGAATTTCCCACAGAAGATGGCTCAATGATTGTTAGAAGGGCCAATGGTAGAGGATCTACTTCCTGCAACTTTGGACTACCACGACATCAATTATTGTGTAATATATAATATTTTTTTTTTAGGTCCTAATTATATAGTATATATATACTCCACCGATTTAGATATTATTATATATATATATATAACTAACATAAAAGCAAGTATGTAGCGTTCAAAATTCAGTGATTGCATAATTATTAACGCCCTGTTTTCTTTTGTTTAGAGAGGAAACTTTTCCCCCCCTTTCTAATGATAACACACTATTTTTCAATACATGGTTAGTGTTGGTGGAAGCATTTAATGTCTAACTATCTGTGTTTTACTCTTTCTAAATCATAATGACAACCAGAAAGGACATCCCAAATTACCCTGATCAAAGTTCACATACCCGATTGATGGAGTTTTAGGCCTAAAACATTGCACAGATGTTGACAGAGAATGGGTTTGTGAGTGGCTATAAGGTTAATATCCTTCACCTGGTGACCTGTTTGCTTTGTAATCGTGGTGTGCATAAAAGCTGATGTGGAAGTTTCTGGGATTCAGACAGGACTTCTTGCATCTTTCACCCAGCCACTGTACGTTTCTGGATTTTGAGGTCATGGGGAAGCAAATGACTTGTCAACGGATATAAGGAAAATAGTTTGGTGAAGCTGTAATAAAACAGAAGGTGTATACAAAAAGACTATCCAAGGAAGTCAGCAGTGTTCAAAATGTGATTAAACAAATGGAAAACAGGGGTTCTGTAAAAACTTAAACCTCAACTGCCAGGAAAATTGTTTTCAGGATGCAAAGAAAAAACCAAAATAACATCAGCGAAATAAAGACTCTTCATGAAAACTAGCGGTGTGGTGTTTCAAGATGCACAATAAGGGAGGCACTTGAAGAAAAATAGGCTGCATTGTCGAGTCGCAGAGAATGGCCATTAACTGCGCAAATGCCACTAAGTATCTCACCCTACAATACGCCAGTAACGCCAGAGACAAGCCTTTTTGGAACTTTTGGAACAATGTTATATTTCTGAGTAATGAGACCTCAAAAGGACACTTTTGGCCCACAATCATAAGGTTATGTTTGGAGAGGTGTCAAAAGGCATATGATGAAAGGAACACCAATTCTACTGTAAAGCACTGGAGGTGGAAATGCTGATGTTTTGGGGATATGCGAGCTACAAAGGCACAGGAAACTTGGTCAAAGTTAAAGGAAAGAGGAATACAGCACGTTATCAGCAAATACTGGAGGCAAATTTGCACTCATCAGCCCGGAAGCTGTACATGGGACGTACTTGGATGTTCCAACATGACAATGAACCAAAACACAAGGCTAAGTCGACCTGTCATTGGCTACAGCAAAACAAAGTGAAGGTTCTGGAGGGGCCATCTCAGTCTCCTGACCTCAATATCATTGAGCCACTCTGGGGAGATTTCAAGTGCACAGTTTATGCAAGACATCCCAGGAATTTACAGGAACTGGAGCCTTTTTACCAAGAAGAATGGGCAGCTTTACCATCTGAGAAAATAAAGAGCCTCATCCACAACCATCACAAAAGACTTCAAGCTGTCATTGATGTTAGAGGGGGCAATACACGGTATTAAGAACTGGGGTATGTGAACTTTTGATCAGGGCCATTTGGATGTGTTTGGTTGTCATTATGATTTAAAAAGAGAAAACACAGTTGTTTGACAATAAATGACTTCACCCAACCACTAACCATGAGTGGAAAAAAAGTTTTGTGTTATCATTCATGTTGTCTGAAAAATGGTCAAGAAAGCAAAAATTCTGCTGGGGTACGTAAACTTTTGAGTACAACTGTAGATATGGTAGATTGTGCACTGAAGAAAATGGTCAGTCATGCTGTCTATTATCCGCTTACACAGAAATGATAATGCTAAAGATTTAAAACATGAAGGCGACACTTGAATTAGTGGGTTCACAAGGTAAATATTTTATTTTTAAATCATCCCTTTATGGACTGAGTGACAGTAGTGACCTGTAACTGGCTGCACATTGTCTGCAAATTCACAGTGAGCTGATGTGAATGTGAATTTTCCCCTTCTATTTTATGATAAGTATACGTTCTTTTAGACTCTCCTTTTTAACAGTTATTAAATAGGCATACAATTAGTGACAGGAATATAAGTTTTTTTGTCTGTAAAAATCCATGCCGCAGCTCACAATGGGGCGTGAAAAATGTCGTGTGAACCCAGCCCTACAGAGCAAAACATAACACAGAGGGCCCGGGCCCCGGATGTTTTGGGACCCTAGCAACGCCCCTGTTGGCAAGACTGGATTGACTCCACTCATACGGCCTTGGCCATTCCTTATGTAACTTAGAGGTACTCAGCAGGGATCTGTTGGTGGCCCTGGGTTGCGTGCCTGCTCAGCCACGCTGGTGGTGCCACTCTGACTTCCAGATCATCACTTTGTAGATCCTACAGCTTATATACGTCTCCTATACAGTGTATGATTTCCCCACAGAGAAGAGGACAGACGCACACGCGCAGTCTTTAGTTTAGAATAGTGTTTTATTTTTAAGGCTGGTTGTTACTTCAGTCAAGTTTTTCTTGTTATCCTATTACAATTATATGCTATAAAAATTGTGATTGTCTTAGCAGATACAGAGTCTTTGTACAAACTCTTTGTTGTGGTTCCAGTAAGAAGACATAATTGAATAACGAACTTTTAATTTGCATCTGTTTTTATGTGTGCTGCTCTTTTGTACAAATGATGCTTTTCCTGCATATCTCTTAAAAATTGATTTTGGTTTAAAAAAAAAAAAAAAAAAAAGTATCCCGAATACTCACAACATATTTTGACAAACTTATGGGCATGATTCAAACTTCAATTAATACTGCACTGGGGCAGATCACAGAGTTTGCACAAAATTGGTGAGCTGGAGGCCCGACTCCTTTCCTGTGAAACCAATATCAACGAAAGTTATATTACTCAATGCCAAAATGCTTAAATTATACCACGGGGCAAATTGGAGGACATGGAAAATAGGGAGAGGAGGAAAAACCTCCACTTCGTAGGTACACCTGAAAATGTAATGGGAGAGGCTCTTCAAATGTACCTAATAAACACAATGGTCAAAGCCCTGAACTAAGATCTGGCCCCTGACCCACTAATCATTGAAAGGTCACATTGCATAGGCCCACCCAAACCACGGGGCAGCAAACCACATCAGGTGATAGCCCAATATGCTAATTGGCCCATAACAGAAAGGATCTTCAAGGTCTACTGCACCACCAGATCTCTCCAAATGGATGACGCGAGTATTCTTATCTTCCAGGACATCTTACCTGCAGTTTCAACTACACTCTGTTTCCCCGAAAATAAGACAGTGTCTTATATTAATTTTTGCTCTGAAAGACGAGTTAAGACGAGCCAACAGTGTCTCTCTCCCCACTATGTGAAAAGGGCGTCTGATGATCTGATGACCAACCATCTCGAGGCTCTATCTTCTTGCTGGGGCAGTGGAATGGGAATTAGATGAGTACCGCTACCTTGCACACAAATATTCACACTGCAGACACTCAAAAACATAACATAGTTAGTTGGAATGTAGCGGGTCTCAATACCCCTATTAAACGTAAGAAGGTATTGTCACGTCTTAAGAAACGAAATCCTCAAATTGTCTTTCTACAAGAAACCCATTGGAGGGTGGATGAGGGAGGATCAATCAAAGCTAATGGATAGGGGAGCAGGCCACAGCTTCATATAGCTCTAAGTCATGGAGGGGTAGCAATACTATTTCATTTCTCGGTCACACTGATTACACACAGAAATATACAGACCCAGATGGTAAATTTTTATTAACAAAAAAATTTGACTCTGCGATCCCCTCTAAACCCCAAATGCTGACTTCTAAGATTTGTACAATTTCCTACTGGGGCAACACTTACACACATTCATTATAGGTGGGGATTTTAATACTAATCTACACACAGAACTGGATCACACATTGGATGCCTCAATGCCCAAAAGGGGAACTTCAATACTATTGAACCCCCTTAGGGAAAACATTTAAATCTCTGTGCCCCAGGGCGTACTTTAATCCCCTCGGTAGGGGTTTATGTTCTCTTAATTGCATGAAAAAGCATTCGAAAATTTGTTTTTTTTTTCTGGTATCGGCCAAGGGTGGCGGTGACAGATATCAATAGCATAATCATTTCGGATCATGCCCCGATAAGCCTGTCCCTTATTAACTCAACCACATGGCACCGACCCAACCATGGCACTTCCCCTCTTGTCTGTCTTAATCAGAAGACTTCAAACAATGCGGGGGACTTATTAAAAAAAAAAAAAAACGTAGAAGGCATCGAAGATGCAGCCCTTTTTTGGCCCACTTCCAAAGCTGTACTATTTGGACACATAGCGACTAGTGATGAGCGATTACATTGACTATCATCATCGGGTCATGTCGATACGGCATTATCAAAGTACCGATTTTCGATAATAGATTATCGCCGATGACCATTAAATCTATGGAAGGGAACAACACCTCATTTTAACCCAAACGGGGTGGAGAAGCTGTAATTAACATCCACCACAGTAAAAAAGGAAGTGTACATCTTAGGCAACCACTTAGGTTATAAAAGCCACAGAAAAAAAGTCAAACACCATTCCTTTCCCTGTCTTGCACCAAGCCTGCCCCTTTAAACCTGCATGCCCCAAAAATTTAAAAAAGGGCCCAAAAGGCAGTATGATTTGAACCACATTTTACTTGAACTGGAATTGACTACCCCTGCCTGGAATGCAGCATGCCCCTTAAACCTATCTGACCCCCAGTTTAAAAAAAGTCCCCTGAAAAAGGAGTCTTTGAACCCCCATTTTAGTTGAACTGGACTTGACTAGCCGTCCTGGACCCAGTATGCCCATTAAACCTGTCGACCACAATTAAAAATAAAAGGGCCAAAAAAAGGAAATACTTCTTTTTGAAAAAACCCATTAAAATTCCCCCCAAAAAAATTTAAAAAATTTTGAAAAAGTTGGGATTTTGCAATACCTGTCCTGTCCCACAGCTCCCCCTAAACCTGTTTGACCCACAATAAACAAAGTGGCACTATGCATTTTGTACGTGACTGTCTTTTAGTATTTTTTTTTGGAAACTGACATTTTTTACAAATTTATTTGGGGAATTTTTTATTTATAGTTTTACATTTTATCATTTGTTTTTTTTTCAAGGTGATAACATAAAACATACAGCCCCCCTCATTTTTTAATGGTATTTTTTAAATGTGTAGATTGTTAATTGTCCGCCCCCCCCATAAGTAAAAAAAATGCCCTAACACCCCAAAAAAACACTTTTGTTGAGAAGATTTTTTGCCCTCCTGGCTTCTGAGATGATTTCGCCATCAATTCAAGGGTTTCTTTTTCTCCAATCCTTCTTCAGTGATTGGGACAGACCCCCCGGGAGATCAAATGATGAAACCCCCAATGGACCCACCCCCAAAAAATTTTAAAGCCCAAATTGTGAATTTTTGTCCACCCTGGACCCCTTTTTGAACAAAATTTAACCCTCACGAAATCACCTTTTTCAAATCTATTTTTTAGAGAAATTGAAGTTTCCCCTGATTCCCAAACGGTGAACCCAGTGCTGCGTCACCCATCTATTAACACGGGGGGTCCGTCCCGGGCCAGACTTACGGGGTGCAGTGAGAGCCCAGGCTGCGTCTTTATTATTAACACGGGGTTTAAGCGGGTGCGGTGAGAGCCGGGCTGGCGCCTCATCTTTAACACGCAAAAAATGCCCTTATTTGCAGCAACAAAAACAGTCATCTAAAGCAAGGGGGGGAAGGGGAAGTGTGAGGTAAAACTCCAGCCTTCCTAAACCCAAAAGTCAGACCGGGGGTAGCGCTTACCCTCCGTATGATGCGGACAATGAGCTTCACTTGGAAATCTGGTGGTTAACGCCCCTTTCCCCCCGGTGCCCTTTTTTTCTTGGGTTTTTTTTCTCTTTTTTTACTAAGTGGGAGGAAATTGTCTCTTTTTTTTGTTCTTGCCCGTGCCCCTGTCCAGTCCTTGAATAACCTACACGGGTCAAGTCTTCCTGCCCTCCCTTTTTCAATTCGAAAAATTTTTTTTACCTATTTTGTAATGCAAGTTTTTTAGTATTTTAATTCTAGAAAACACATTTTTAAAATAGGGGGAAATCCCCCGTTTTGTTTCTTTTTTTTTAATTGTATTAAAGGGTTGTCTAAATCAGGGATGCTAGTTTTGTTTAAGATCTTGCAAAAAAAAGTCTTTTGAATTGTGTCCTTTAAACGTGTCATACCTTTTTTTTTTTTGACAGCCCCCACCCCCTTGCCCCACTCTTGACAATTGTGAAAACAAATGTTTTGAAACCACTTTTTTTTACAATGGGCCCCCTGTAGTCTAGCGTATGTCACAGCAAAATCCCCCCAAAAAAATTCAAAAATGCCCCCATGAGCCACTTTTTTAAAAACAAATTTTTTAAAAACAACAATTTTTTTCTGTTTAAGAAAAACCCAAAAAAAAAATTTTTTTTTTTTTTTTTTTATAATAGGACCTGTAGTATGCTTTTATGTCACAGCAAAATCCCCCCCAAAAATTAAAAACATACCTTGAGCCACTTTGACAATTGTAAAGAACAAATGTCTGTTAAAACAATTTTTTTTTTATAATAGGCCTGTATATTGCTGATTTAAAAAGCAGCATGACCAAACATTATAAAAATGACTTTCACCACTGAAAAAAAAATTTGGGAGGAGAAAGCCACTTAAAGCCACATTTCCTGTTCCAAAGGCCCATGTTTATATGTATCTACACACTGCCCCCCAAAAAAATTTTTAAATATGATTTCTCAGCCACTTTTAAAAAAATTGTGATGGAAAAACCCCACTTAGAACCACTTTCTGTTCCAAAGGACCATATTATAGTTGAATTCACAGCAAAGACCTCAAAAAAATTGAAAATGCGAAAACTTCTAAAGATAAGTGAGTAAATTAAAATACTGTTGTCATGAAAACCTTGCTGCTTTTACGTCTCCTCACACAAAACCCGAAAAAAGGGGAACTGTTGGGAATGAAATAAAATTGCAGTAAGAAATGTCTTTTTAAAAAAAGTTTTCAAGGGGACCATTTCTGTTTGAAGAGGAATGTGAGGTAGACCCAATAATCGTGACCTCGGCAATTGGGGCCACAACATCATCAGAGATCCTCCTGATTCACTTTATGAAAGTCAAACATCCCCAAAATTTTCTGTGGAAAACCGTTTCGTTTGCTGTAATGACTCCTCCGCGTGCTGAAGGCCGCTCAGATATGGCCCCCGGGTGGGCGGACAAACCTCTATGGGGGTGGGAGCGAGCTCGGGCCTTCGTATTTTGGGTCCCCGAAGTCTTTGGGGCCGGAACACATCAAAAACATCGGGGTTGAACGCGATGTCGGCACCATGATCTTAAGCTTCCGGTTGTTGGATGTGTGCCCGCTTGCATGGTTGGGGGAGGTGGTAAACAAAGATTTCCCGAGGTCACCCCTTGGTTCTGCCACCTGCCGCGTGCTGCAGCTACGGCTACTTGGCACTTACTCGTACGTCGCTGATGTTGTTCCACCTGACATTTGGGAACATAACAGAGCAACTTCTCCAGTTGAAATCAAAGGTCTCCAATTAATGGATTTTTACTCTCTATTTGGGTGGGTGGAAGGAAAATGCTGATTTTTTTTTGTACGGGGGTCCAGGAGGGTGGCCACCCCTAATGTTGTTATTTGATGCCCTTAAGCGAGATCATGTTGGAGGAAATGGGCATCCAAGCCTCAGGAGGATGGAGCCTTGATTTCCCAAAACCCCTGGGTCGAGGGGGATAGCAAACTGATTTCCCCATCTTCCTCCTCCCCCCCAATTCGCGCAACCCCTTTCCAAGGCGGGATCGGTTAAAATCGGTGTCCCGGGAAAAAATCCTCCTCCTCCCCCGCTTCCTCCCGGGAAGCTTCAAAAACCCCGCCTGACTTCCTCAGATGATGCACCCTGAGGCTGTGCGCCCATTGCACTAGCCGGACCCCGAACCACTGCCAATGAAGACCGATTAAAAATTTTGGAAAAAGTGGGCCTTGTGGATTCGACGGAGGGGAAAGGGCCCCTTCCCCATCTGGTCCCTTCTCCTCCTCCGCGGGCGGGCCTGTTGTTTTAGATGTCCCAAAGATCATTCCAGAACCCAAGATCACCACAATTTCTCATGCTGCAAGGGCATTGCCGCATGGGCCATTTTGGTGGCTTCTTCATAAAAGGCAAGGTGGTGCATAGCTCTTTCACCGCCTCCACTCCGGTGGTCAACACCCCAAAATCGCACCGGCTTTCAGGGCCCTGTTCATTCGTAGCGTAATGGGATTGCCTGCTGAAAAAAATCGCAGGAGCATGTGGGGGCTGGGAAATTTCCCGCGTGTTTCCCCCGTCAACAATGAGTGGTTGACGGGGAGGGCCCCGGGTGACTGCAACGCAGCCAGGGGGGACGATGCGGGGTGCGAATGGCGAAGTGCGAACTCAGACCTGAGCCTCCTCAGCAGGCAGTCCAGACCCGGGTAGTTTTTAGAAATTTTCTGGCGACAAGGGTTATGCTGTGCCGGCAAGAGTGTGTCCGCCTACCGATCTTAAGGGCGGCCCGCAGATTTCGCCCGTTATCGCACCCCCTTTTCTGGCACAAGGGTCTTGTACCCAGCCAACGCTGGTTCGTTGGGAGAGCCATCCACAGCTTCTGACCTGTTGTGGACGGGCTCCAACAATTAATTTCAAACGGGCCCGTTTTCTTGGGGCCCTGATGCCACCATAGGGCCCTTGGGGGAAAGAGCCCTGCACCCTCCCTCGGTTTTGAAGGCGGGGGCCGAGCCTAGAGCCACCGTCACCCCCAGAGACATCCCCCCCGCTCACCCCTGAGCTGTACAGAATATAGCGGCCTTTGCCGTGCTTACTAGTACATGTGACGGTGGGCAGATGCTTTTCCCGGCACAGATGCAGACAAAAGCGCTTTTAAATTTGATGACCGTGGCTAGGGCCCGGGCAGGGGTGGGTTTTCTGGGAAAGAAATGCCTGCTCGGCATCTGGTATTGGGACAGGAAAGGGGCCCTGACGTGGGGAAACCCTCTGTGTCCACCCGACGGAAGGCAACAATTTTAAGGCCAAAAGCCTGGCAATGCCGACATTAGGGTTTTGGCTTTGGGATGGTTTTGGGGTTAAAATGTTTCTTCTGCTCCCAAACCCGGAAGACAGAAGGGTGGTGCTAGACGGCCGCTGTGGCATGCAGGGCCCAAACTGGGGGAGGGGAAGGGTAGGATGGGTCTTGGGGGTGCTTTTTTATCGGGCGACGGTTGGGAAACTGAAGCGGAGGTGTCCCTGTCATAATCTGAAAAGGGCATGGGGCCCGAGGAACGCTTGGGGGTGGCGGAGGAGGAGGAGGCGGGGGACAGGGGTGTACAGTGGTTGGAACCGGGGTTCTGGCCTTTTTTTGGCCAATGTTGCCTCCCTTTAATCTGCATTCGCCGCATTGACTAGACATGTTGGTGGTGGTTAAACACCTAAGATTCTTGCCCCTTTTTATCGTTTCGGCAAAGGGGCATTGACATCGCTGGGTGAAACAGAGGCTTTTCAAAGGAAACCCCTTGAGAGGTCCTGGGGCCTTTTTGACGGCGATAAGCGAGGACGGGGTTTCGCTGACCGTGGCTGGCGGAAACTTTCAGCAACTTCGCGACGCCCTCTCCCTTTTTGGGCGGGGCCCCCATTGACATACCCCATGTTTTTCCCCCTCGTCCAGTGATGAAGGCTCGCAAGCAAATTTGCTGAAAGACCACGTTGGGTCCGCAATGCGTCATCATCATCAATAAAGGGGACTTGTCGTCCGACATTTTGCATCCAGGAGTGCGGGCTACAAACAAGAGCACGCAAGGGTTGCCCCTCCGCCCGGGGGTTTTTGCCGAGGGGCCGGTTTCCTTTTCCCCCTCTTTGGTGAGTAATGGGCATCAGAGCAAAAAAATCATCCTCTTTGGCCTCTTGATCTTTTAAAAATGTCTTTTGACCCCAACCGCATTTTTTCATCAAAGAGGGCTTCAGAAATGGATTATCCACAGTGGTGGGTACCGAGTTGACATTTTGGGCTGCCTTGCTTCATGTTGGACGGATGCTGTGATGCTGATGAAATTTTTGGCCGTGATGGGGACGAGGAGTAAACTTGGATGCGGGGGCATTAAAAACTGAAGAACAGATTGGCGCGCTGTTCGTTTCTGAGATTCACAGGCCTGACCCCGCGATGACAGGTGCGATCCCGCAAAAAGAGATCCCGCTGGCATGCGTGTTTCGCCAGCACTGGGAAGGGCACCTTCTCTCGTACTTCACCCCCCATGTCCTCCCCCGTCTTTGCTCGCTTCCACCTGAATTTCGCTCCATGTTTAAAAATAAAAAATTTGAGAAGGTATGGAAGAGTTTTGGAAAGGTGAAACGTGAGTGGGCAGTGGAGGCAGGTGAAACGTGAGTGGGGGCTGGAGGCAGGTGAAACGTGAGTGGGGGCTGGAGGCAGGTGAAACGTGAGTGGGGGCTGGAGGCAGGTGAAACGTGAGTGGGCAGTGGAGGCAGGTGAAACGTGAGTGGGGGCTGGAGGCAGGTGAAACGTGAGTGGGGAGTGGAGGCAGGTGAAACGTGAGTGGGGAGTGGAGGCAGGTGAAACGTGAGTGGGGGCTGGAGGCAGGTGAAACGTGAGTGGGGAGTGGAGGCAGGTGAAACGTGAGTGGGCAGTGGAGGCAGGTGAAACGTGAGTGGGGAGTGGAGGCAGGTGAAACGTGAGTGGGGAGTGGAGGCAGGTGAAACGGGAGTGGGGAGTGGAGGCAGGTGAAACGTGAGTGGGGAGTGGAGGCAGGTGAAACGTGAGTGGGCAGTGGAGGCAGGTGAAACGTGAGTGGGGAGTGGAAGCAGGTGAAACGTGAGTGGGGAGTGGAGGCAGGTGAAACGTGAGTGGGGGCTGGAGGCAGGTGAAACATGAGTGGGGGCTGGAGGCAGGTGAAACATGAGTGGGGGCTGGAGGCAGGTGAAACATGAGTGGGGAGTGGAGGCAGGTGAAACGTGAGTGGGGGCTGGAAGCAGGTGAAACGTGAGTGGGCAGTGGAGGCAGGTGAAACGTGAGTGGGGAGTGGAGGCAGGTGAAACGTGAGTGGGGGCTGGAGGCAGGTGAAACGTGAGTGGGGGCTGGAGGCAGGTGAAACGTGAGTGGGGGCTGGAGGCAGGTGAAACGTGAGTGGGGCTGGAGGCAGGTGAAACGTGAGTGGGGAGTGGAGGCAGGTGAAACGTGAGTGGGGAGTGGAGGCAGGTGAAACGTGAGTGGGCAGTGGAGGCAGGTGAAACGGGAGTGGGGAGTGGAGGCAGGTGAAACGTGAGTGGGGAGTGGAGGCAGGTGAAACGGGAGTGGGCAGTGGAGGCAGGTGAAACGGGAGTGGGCAGTGGAGGCAGGTGAAACGGGAGTGGGGAGTGGAGGCAGGTGAAACGGGAGTGGGGAGTGGAGGCAGGTGAAACGTGAGTGGGGAGTGGAGGCAGGTGAAACGTGAGTGGGGAGTGGAGGCAGGTGAAACGTGAGTGGGGAGTGGAGGCAGGTGAAACGTGAGTGGGCAGTGGAGGCAGGTGAAACATGAGTGAGAGGTGTTAGGAATGGTGGGAGGATGGGGGAAGGCAGGGGAACATGTTATAGGTGCCAGACTATATGGAGCTGTGTGTCACTGTCATATAATGGGAGGTATCAGACTATATGGAGCTGTCTATCATATAATGGGAGGTATCAGACTATATGGAGCTGTCTATCATATAATGGGAGGTATCAGACTATATGGAGCTGTCTATCATAGGAGGTATCAGACTATATGGAGCTGTCTATCGTATAATGGGAGGTATCAGACTATATGGAGCTGTCTATCGTATAATGGGAGGTATCAGACTATATGGAGCTGCCTATCATATAATGGGAGGTATCAGACTATATGGAACTGTGTGTCATGTGATGTGTTGTATAGGTGTCAGTATCATATAGGGCTCTCATGTGATGTGTATATAGGTATCATAGGCGGGTGTCTAGGGAGGCGCCTCTTAGGGCCAGGTGGTCATACAGCTCACAGAAAAAAGAGATAATAATAGGAATATAGAAAACCGTCTCAAAAGAAAAATTCCTAAAACAATAATCTTTAATAGATATGCATTAAAATAATTATCCTTTATATATAAAAATGGCCTCACACATATAGCCACTATACAAATATGCAACTTTATATGTATAAAGTACCCGGTGTATATCAGTACCTAAATACAAAAGCAAGTGGACAATGTCTAGCTAATCACAGCAAAAAAGACATTGTACCAAATACCTATTAGCAGGGAGAAGTGCCCCTATAAGAGGGAGGAAAATATGGTCAAAAATGTGGTAAAAAACTCACGGTTCTGAAGACCTTGTCACAGTAGACTCCGTTGCTCCATTGGACCAGTATATACCATATAATAGAAAAAGCACTATCGCTATCACTCTACTAGTCCTATCCAGATAGAGCACTCGCCCCGAAAAGGGCGACCCCACCTCTCGGCGACTCACCTAACTAACTAAATTATACAGTAACATACATAAAGAACACAGACATAAGTCCCGACGCGTTTCCCCAAGATATGGTTCATCGGGGGATAATAATTATACATCTGTGATGAGAGATGATGATGGTCCAAGTGATGGCATGATGAGGCCATAATTAATGCCAGACAGTATATCACTTATATACCCACCCCTATTAACCAAATAAACTACTCAGCCAATCCAATGCCACTTTACTCACCAATGATACAGGAGCAAAGTCCTTGCACATGCTCAATAGCAAAACAAAGACGCCAAACACCACATGTTCCGCACGCCTCCCGTTCCACCAAACCAGAAGTGACAAACCGGAAGTGGCAAACCGGAAGTGGCAAAACGAAAGTAATTCACAGCACGTGTGCCCCAAATAGGAACTAGACTGGCGAAACGAATGCAAACGCGCACGCGCCTCGGTCCCCGCCGCGCAACTAGCAAAACAGTGCACACGCGCCCCATAGACAAAGGGCGCACTCGGGCGCCCCAACTATACAGATAATACGTTGGACACAATAGCATAATGGTGACCCAAGTAACAGGAGGCTTATCATCAAGACTCAATATCGAGTACACAAGGTTACGTTAAATAATCCAATGGATATAAACTACAATAGTTAAGGCTAAGTAAAATAAAGTGATGGGCAGTAAGACAAAAAAGATATAGAAATATTATATACTCTGACAGTATTGATAATAAAGAGACTATACCCAACACATGGTATGATATTCTCAACTGATTACCCTATCAACAGCATAACAGCCTAAGGGTGTCACACAGCGCCTTTTTGATGCGTTTGTTAATGTGTGTTTTTTGTGCAGGTCGGCACAAACAATTGATGCTGTACATTACTGCACAAAAATCGGGGTAAAATCACGATTTTTTGCACAGCAGCAATGTACAGTATTAATCACCGTGCCTTTCTGCACAAAAACACACACATTAACAAACGCATCAAAAAGGTGCTGTGTGAGAGCACCCTTAGGCTAGGTTTACACGGCTTAAATGCAGGGCGCAATTACCCCCCGCAATTACGGCGTGTGGCCGGGGGCGGGAGCGGGGGCGTATAAGCCGCTGGTAATTCACATGTCAATTATCTCCCTGCCCGGCGGATTTGCTGAGCAGGGAGAGGAGACGTAATCCATAGTTTTCTCTATGAGAACTGTGGATTACCGTACTGACTGGGACGTATTCCAGCCGTAATTTGCGCACTCCGGCGCGTAATTACGGACTGAAATACGTCCAATTTAAAGCCGTGTGAACATACCCTTAGGCGGTTATGCTGTATGACCACCTGGCCATCTCACCTATATAATCTTATTAGACCTTCCATCTAACTATGAGACCTGTCAACTGTGAAGGCAAGGGACCCCAGTGTCTTCCCTGTCCTCCCCCTTCTCCCTACCACCGTCTTCATTTCTTAGAACATTCTGGGAAAAGGAAGTCTGATTTGTTGCTCTGGATGAGAATGTCTGTCACAGATCATAATCATATACAGACGACCAAACTATGAAATCTACAATCAGAAAATAAAAATGTCGAAGAAGAAAAGAATATGGATCAGGGTTTTGATTTGATAAGTAAAATAAAATGTTGGTGACATATTCCCTTAAAGCTGCAGTCTGGCTTTTATTGTTCAACCAATAAAAGCCAGACTGCAGCTTAAAGGGAATATGTCTAATGGTGTCTAATGGTTAGGTGTAGGCACAGTGTGGCGGCATCTCCAGTCTATCCTGTATGCTGAATAGGTTCTCCAACATCTAGGAAAGCTGGGTGACGGCAAACCCTTTAATTAGCTTTCTTCTTGAGCCGTTACATGGTCATAGTGGGCGTGGCTTTTGTAAAGGTGTGTGGCATAATATGAAAAGGGCGTGGTAATCTAATTGGTTAATAGGGGCATATTAAGGTTTAGTGCCTAAGGCAGCACGACCTATAAATACAGCCCTGGGGCCCCACTGAAGGCCCCTGGGGTATGGGGGCCCCACTGAAGGCCCCTGGGATATGGGGGGCCCCACTGAAGGCCCCTGGGATATGGGGGCCCCACTGAAGGCAAATCCCAGGGGCCTTGTGCGGGGTCCCACAAATCCCAGGGATCTTGAGTGGCCCGCTCAAGGCCACTCACTGGACCTGTGGGGACCCACACGGCTGAGGGAGAGGAGGCCATTGAATGAGCCCCACACAGCAGGGGGAGGTAGGGAAACTTGAGTGGTGCCCCACTCCAGTTCTCCCTCTACCAACAGAGGGCCTATTACCTGGCTACCTACCTACGAGGGACCTTATAAAACTAATGACCAGTGAACCAAGGGGTAATTATTACTATTTGGGGCACTATGGATGGGGAGTTTGTACATAAGGGGTGGGTACCGGTGGAATTATGATAAAGTGAGAAGTCTCAGGTGTTTGTGCTGTAAATTCTGCAGGGAGAAGTCCTCATGGTGGCCTGGACCGGATGGAGAAGAAAAGGGAAAGTGCATGCCAGGCTCGGACTGGACCGCCGGGGGATCGGTGAATCCCCCGGCGGGCCCCCCCAAGCCGCTGTGGGCCCCGGAGGCAGTTCCGCAGCTCCCCGGGGCCCGGCCGCGCATCCGGTCCCTGGACGCCCGGGCCCTGCGTCCCAAGCGCCCCGAGACCGGACCCGGTAGCCCGGGACTACTGTCCCCGACTCTCGGGGCTGCGCGGTGTCAGCGGAGCACAGCGCCGCTGCGCTCCGCTGATCTCCCTGGCAGGCCGAAGGCACTAGGCCTTAAGCCTGCCGGTCGCTGGCCCCTACTAGTGACGGTGCGGTGACGTCACTTCACGCGCCGCCTATGCAGGGCGGCAGGAGCCAGCGGGGAGCTCGCAGCGGCCGGAGCGGGAGCCAGGTAAGTGGATGTTTGTTGTTTGTTTTTTTATGGTTTTTAATCTACCTACAGGGGCCCTGGCTAACTCAAGGGGGCCCTGACTAATGAAAGGGGGGCCCTGGCTAACTCAAGGGGTCCCTGGCTACAAGGGGGGCCCTGGCTAACTCAAGGGGGCCCTGACTAATGAAAGGGTGGCCCTAGCTACAAAGGGGGCCCAGACTAATGAAAGGGGGGCCCTGGCTAACTCAAGGGGGCCCTGACTAATGAAAGGGTGGCCCTGGCTACAAAGGGGGCCCTGACTAACTCAAGGGGGGCCCGGACTAACTCGAGGGGGCCCGGGTTAACTCAAGGGGTCCCGGCTAAAAGGGGGGGCCCCTGGCTAACTCAAGGAGGCCCTGACTAATGAAAGGGTGGCCCTGGCTACAAAGGGGGCCCTGGCTAACTCAAGGGGGCCCTGACTAATGAAAGGGCGGCCCTGGCTACAAAAGGGGCCATGGCTAACTCAAGGGGGCCCTGGCTACAAAGGGGGGCCCTGGCTAACTCAAGGGGTCCCTGGCTACAAGGGGGGCCCTGGCTAACTCAAGGGGGCCCTGACTAATGAAAGGGTGGCCCTGGCCACAAAGGGGGCCCTGGCTAACTCAAGGGGGCCCTGACTAATGAAAGGGTGGCCCTGGCTACAAAGGGGGCCATGGCTAACTCAAGGGGGCCCTGGCTACAAAGGGGGCCCTGGCTAACTCAAGGGGGCCCTGGCTAACTCAAGGGGTCCCTGGCTACAAGGGGGGCCCTGGCTAACTCAAGGGGGCCCTGACTAATGAAAGGGTGGCCCTGGCTACAAAGGGAGCCCTGGCTAACTCAAGGGGGGCCCTGGATAACTCAAGGGGGCCCTGACTAATGAAAGGGGGGCCTGGCTACCTCAAGGGGGCCCTGACTACAAAGGGGGCCCTGGCTACCTCAAGGGGGCCCCTGGATACAAAGGGGGCCCTGGCTACCTCAAGGGGGCCCCTGGCTACAAAGGGGGCCCTGACTACCTCAAGGGGACCCTGGCTACCTCAAGGGGGCCATGACTACCTCAAGGGGGCCCTGGCTAATGAAAGGGGGGCCCTGACTAATACAAAGGGGGGGGACGGACTAATACAAAGGGGGGCCTGGCTAATACAAAGGGGGCCCTGGCTAATACAAAGGGGGGCCTGACTAATACAAAGGGGGCCCTGGCTACCTAAATACTAAAGGGGGCCCTGACTACCCCACAGTAGCTAAAGGAGGCCCCCTAACTACCTGTATATACCTAAAGGGGCCCTAACTGCCTGTATGCTACCTAAAAGAGCCCCCTAACTACTGTTACACTAAAGGGCCCAACTGTGTATACTCCCAAAAAGAGACCCCTAACTGCCTTTTATACTACCTAAAGGAGACCTCTAACTGCTTGTATAGTCCCAAAAGGGGAGGCCCTAACTGCCTGTAAAACTACTAAAGGGGGTCCCTAACTGTTTTGCGGGCCTTTTATAAAGGGGACCCTAACTACCTACAGCTTACCTAACTGGGGGAAACCACCTGCCTACAGCCTAACTAATTGGGACTCACCAACACCTACCTCCACCAACCTAACTGTAGCCTATCTAATTTCCTAACTGGGGCTTGCTTATCTACCTGGGGGCTATTTATCTACCCACCTGTGGCTAGATACCCACCAACCTGCCTGGGGCTGGCCTACCAACGTATCCAGTGAGGGTCTACCTACCTAAATAGGGCCTATCTAGTTACCTGGGACCTTGCCCATTTGCCTGCCTACCTAGGGTCTTGCCTACCTAACTGGTAATATAGTTGAGAGGGCAGCAGCCCATAGTTGTAGTATTATATCCAGGGGGTTTTGTCCTCTCCCCCTTCCAGCCCCTTAGGATACTAGGCCCTCTAAGTTATGGTTGTACCCGCTCTTTCCCAAAACCCTGGGGAGCTTGTACAGAGGTGGGAATAGATAAAGAGATGCTGGGAAAATTGAGGATTCTAACATATTTGTGTGTAATTTCTGCAGGGATGAGTGGTGGCCGGGACAAGTCATCATGGCGGTGTGGAACGGATGCAGAAGAAAAGGGAATAAAAACAACTCATGAGAGAAGAGAACGACTTAAATTATATGGACCGTTTCCGGTGAGTCCTGATTCAGGGGTTATTTTTTATATGTAATGTGATGGTGACCTGAGCTGGTGTCTGACATTCTCCCCAGTCAAGCCCAATAATCGCTCTGCTCTACACTGAGAGGGGGAAAACCCGAAACGGCGTATGTAGATGAGCAATATTGGCTTGACAATTATTCCTTTTTGTTCTAAAGATTCAGTGAATCAGAAGTAAATTGAGGATTTGTTACAACCTATAGAGGGCGCAGTGAGCTTTCCAGCTCCTTTCCCATAATGCCTTGTGATATGCAGATGCTTAGTAGTGGGCTAAAAGGCAATCAAAACACTACACACCTTAACTGGTGCTCTCCATAAGGAGAGATGTTCCCCTTCTCTCAACCACTCATTGCCTCCCACCCAGTCAACCCAGTATCGCTCTGCTCTACACTGATGAGGGGCAAAACCCTGAAACAGCGTATGTAGATGAGCAATATTGGCTTTACTTTTATTCCATTTTGCTTCTCAAAGATTCAGTGAATCAGAAGTAAATTGAGGATTTGTTACAACCTATAGAGGGCGCAGTGAGCTTTCCAGCTCCTTTCCCATAATGCCTTGTGATATCCTGATTGTAAGAGTGAGGGAACGCCTGACCCTGTGATTAGGAGTTAGACTTTTACTTTCTTGCTGGTGTTTATTTTAGAAGGTGGCGAGGTGCGTGACCAAGGGAAACGTGGAGGAGGATATTGTATGTGGGTTGAGGGGGATATGGATGGAGCTACTTAGCCATGTGTCTATGATATGTTAGACTGACAAATGTGTGACTCCTTTGCTATTGTACTACACAATACAGTTCTGTTTTGCACACTGTATTATGTGGTAAAATGGGCGCGTTTATGTCCGAGAGGCCGGTAATATTTTCATGTACAGTATCTGTAGGGTGGGCCCCCGAGATCAACTCCCCTGTGGGCCCCAGACGCCCCAGTCCGACACTGGTGAACGCATTAATAGATGTCACCTGTGAGTAACTAAATGTAACTGCAGTGTATTAACTTATATCTGCCACTATGGACCACATGTAGGAAAACTGTCTAGCTGTAGGACTTTCTTTGTTGCCCATAGCAACCAATCAGAGCCCATAGCAACCATTAAGAGCTCAGTTTTCATTTTTTATAGTGCTCTGGGAATGCTGATTGATTACTATGGGCAATAAAGTGAGATTTAGACCTAGACAGTTTTCATACATGTCCCCCTATATCAGCGGTGGCGAACCTATGGCACGCGTACCCGAGGTGGCACGCAGTGCCACACCTGCTGGCACGCATGCCAGGCTGGCCACCGCTGTCTTCCTGCACTGTGACCCGGACACCGTGCCGGCAGGGCTCGGCGTCCGGGTCACAGTGTCGGACCTGGGGCCTCCGGCAGCCCCAGGTCTAACATAGTGCGAGTCGGGACCCGCTGTGAACCCTCAGCGCTGAGGGTGCGCGCGGGCCCGTGCGCTCAGCTGGCAGCGACGCGATGTAATTACATCATCGCGCCGCTGCCTGTCCTCGGGCGCACAGCCGTCATAGGCTGTGCGCCCGAGGAGCTGACGGAGGAACGTCCCCGCGCGAGGAGAGAAGATAGAAGAGGAGCGCGCGGCTGGGACGGAGGTAAGTAAATTGTGTTCTTATTTTAGTTGTGTAATATATATACAGGCTGGAGGAGCTGGCTATATACAGGATGGGGGAGAGCTGCTATATACAGGCTGGAGGAGCTGCTATATACAGGCTGGGGGAGAGCTGCTATATACAGGCTGGGGGAGCTGCTATATACAGGCTGGGGGGGAGTGGCTATATACAGGCTGGAGGAGCTGCTATATACAGGCTGGGGGAGCGTGCAGGCTATATACAGGCTGGGGGAGCGGCTATATACAGGGTGAGGGGGAGCTGCTATATACAGGCTGGGGGAGCTGGCTATATACTGCTGTGGAGAGAGCTGCTATATACAGGCTGGAGGAGCTTCTATATACAGGCTTGGGGAGCGTGCAGGCTATATACAGGCTGGGGGAGCGTGCAGGCTATATACAGGCTGGGGGGAGCTGCTATATACAGGCTGGGGGGAGCTGCTATATACAGGCTGGAGGAGCTGCTATATACAGGCTGGGGGAGAGCTGCTATATACAGGCTGGGGGATCGGCTATATATGCTGTGGGGGAGCTGCTATTACAGGGGTGGGGGGA
>JAODAL010033027.1:0-46089 GCA_025379985.1 Phyllomedusa bahiana | reverse complement strand
AAAAATTGTTGATAGGCACGCTCCGGAATTTTTGACAGGCAGCCTCCATATTTTTTGACAAGCGCGTTCAAAAATTTTTGATGGGCAGCGCGCCAAAATTTTGTTGACAGGCACCTTTCAGAAATTGTTGACAGGAGCCGTTCAGTAATTGAAAACAGGCGGGGCGTCCAAAACTGGTACAGGCAGTGCATCCAGAATCGGGTTTGACGGGCAAAAGCCCCAAATAAATTGGGAAATCAGCAGCCCCAAAAATTTTTTTACAGGCAAAAGTCCAAAAACCATTGAAATACAGCGTCCAGAAATTGGTGACGGTACACTTAGAAATTGTTGATGGGGCACGCTCCAGCATTTTTGACAGGACGCGTCCGAAATTGGGGTGCACAGCGCGCCCAAAAATTGTTGATGGGCTAATCCAAAAAACCAGTAAAAGACGCAGTACAAAATTTTTGAGGGGGCAGCAGTCCAAAAAAAACCTGAAAGACACGCCAAAAATTTTTTGACAGGCACAGTCCAAATAAACCGGGAAAGAAACACGCCAAAATTTGGGGTGACGGGCAGCACCCAAAAAAAAACCCGGGGTGACAACCACGTCCAAAAATTTGGGGAAAACGGGAAAGCGTCCAAATAAACCGGGGTTGACAGACAGCACGCCCACAAATTGGTACACAGCAGTCCAAAAAAACCTGACAGCACCCAGAAATTGGGACAGGCAAAAGTTAAAATAAACCAGTGAAAGACAGCATCCATAAATTGGGGCCAGCAACCAAATAAACCGTGAAAGACAGCAGCCATAAATTGGTGACAGCACGTCCAAAAAACCCATGAAAGACACATCCAAAATTGGGGTGACGGAGAAGTTAAAATAAACCAGTGAAAAAAACCAGTCCATAAATTGGTGACAGGCAGAAGTCAAAATAAACCAGTGAAAGACAACCCCTAAATTGGTGACGGGCAGAATTAAAAAAAACCCAGTGAAAGACAGCATCCATAAATTGGGCCAGGCAGCAGTCCAAAAAACCGGGTTTAAAGACAGCACTCCCAAAAATTTGGGTTGCAGCAAAGCCCAAAATAAACAGTGAAAACAGCATCCAGAAATTGGACAGGCACGTCCAAATAAACCATTAAAGGGCACGTCCAAAAATTTTGGTGACAGGCAACCCAAAATAAACCGGGAAAGACAGCAGTCCAAAAATTTGGTGCCGGGCACATCCAAAAAACCAGTAAAAAGAAGCAGCCCATAAATTGGTGAAAGCAGCTTTCCAATAAACCGTGAAAGCAGCACGTAAAAAATGGTACAGTTAGAGTCCAAATAAACCGGGTACAGACAGCATCCAAATGTCGGCTAATTTTAAAAAAAGAAATTGACAGAATGCAGAGTTTTAACAAAGAATGGCTCCAAATATTTATTTACAAGCCAAAGGGGTAAAGCGTGTGTTTATTTTGGGAGAGCAGATAGCTGTTTTTAAAGATTAAAATTTTGAATCGCCATTAAAACAAAACATGCAGAAAAATACAAAAATTTTGAGAAGACAACGGGCAGGGGATCGAAGATTTGCTGGCAAAACTCAAAGGAAGGCCGGACCCGGCGCAGCTGGGGGGGGCCGCTGACCGCCCCGGGTTTCGTGCGGTTTCAAGGGGAGTGAGCGGGGGAAGGGGACGGAGCTGGCGGAAGTATCCGCCCGGGGGAGCAGAGAGCTCATTGCGCGGCGGACGGAAAAGCAGTAACACCAGCGCACCCCCTTCCCCCAAAGTGACCGGACCCCCGGATAGGGCGGACGGCAGGCCCTCCTAACAGGTTTCGGGCTGCCCGCGGCACAGGGCCAGGACGGCTCCAAATGGGTCTGCCCTGCTGGAACGGGGCAGGATGAGCCTGAAACACTCCCGGCGGGGCCATGGGTCTGGGCCCCTCCTCAGGGGCTTAGCCAAATTTTATTTCCCAGGCCCGCCGCACCCGTAGGAGCCCCCCGGGGGACCCTCCTTTTGGGGGGGGCGCGTCGGCTGCCCCGCGGCGCCTACCCGGCCGGGGAGGAATTCCCGACGGCGGGTGGGGCCAGGGGGGACACACGCCAGGGCCCACGCAGGGCTCTCATGGTAGTCGCCCCCCCCAGGCTTATCGGCGGTTTGTAAGGGCAGTCCGGCCACGGGGCTCCGGTCGTCGGAGCTGCCCGTCGCAAAGGGGGGGGAGGAGGGGGCGCACGAGGAAGAGTCCAGTGAGGGGGCCTGGGATCTTCGGGGCAGCAGTCACTGCCCTTCGCTTAAAGGGGCCGGGACGGGAAGGAGGATGAGCCCCAGGAATGGTGCACAGTCCCCTTTCCCCTCGGACGGGCGGGCCCAGGGGGGGTCGGGCCGGTCCTACGGCGGTTAACCCCCCCCCCGGCTTCGAAGGCTCGGTGTGGGGGCAGCGGTTGGGGCGGAAACGGATCGAAGCAGGGCTACTCGGGTCACCAGGATTTCGCAGTAAGGGCTGGGGGGCCCACACCCCCGCGCGCCAGCTGATATGTTTTGCCTCGCTTCGGGGGTTTTCCACCCTTAATTGGGGCATATGGGTTGCAGGTGGGTGGTGCCCCCCAGTCGGGGTCCAAGTGGAGATATAATGGAGGCGGGGGCTTTGGCCATTCTGTGCATTTTTTTTGGGCCCTTTAGGAAGGGGGGGGTCGGGGGCTGGGGGGGCCGTCCCCATTGAGGGCAGGGTTACGGCAGGAACCCGGGCAAACTTGGGACCCCAGGGGGGGGGTGGAGGCCAGGTAACCGGGACCGGCGGCGGGGGGAAACGATTATAGCCACAAGGAGCTAGGTGAGGGGGTCGGTTTCGAGACCATGGCAAACAGGTCTATTCTGCTTGAGGGGCCACTAGGGGCTCTTTTTCAAACGGGAATGCTGAAAAAATTGGGAAAAAACAAACGTCGAAATTTTTTTCACTTCCCCCCCCAAAAAGTTTTAATCTTGAAATTTTCGAAGGAGGAGAAGAAAAGGGGGACGAGGAAAAGGGGCGGGGCGCTTTTTCCCTCAAAAACCCGTTTAAAAATTGGTTGCAGGCGTTTTGCAATTTTTGGCTACGGGGGGGGAAAAGGGCGGGGGAGAACTTCTGGGCCTTTTCGGATAAAGGGATCTTTGGGGGAGGCTCACGGTTTATGGGGCATGGCTTGGCTCAGGTACGGAGCATTCAGGCAGCGAAGGGGCAGCCCGGGCCCAGTACCCGGGGCCCCAAAGGACTTTGGCCCTTTTGGTTTACGGGTGATACCCAACTAGGGGGGGTCACCCTTTTCGTGGGGGGGGGGGTCATCCCCCCAGGGTACCCCCAGGGGGGTTACGGGGTTTCTGGGCAACGGGGGGCCCAAAGGACGGGTTTTTTCTTTTAAAAACGGGGCCCAAGTAAATATGGGCGGTTGCAGATTTAAGCATGTCGCCCGTGCAAGGGAACATCCCAGGGGGCTGCAAAATTTTCAAGAAAGGAAAGGCGAGAGGGCAGCCAGGCCAGCCAGGTCGACTCCAGTGAAGCCCACGCGATGGTACCGAAAACTAATAGTACAGGCCCAAAGGGGGCGGCAGGGCTTTCGGATTCCGGCCCCGGGGTTTTCCAGTTCCGGGCAAAACGGGAATTTTAAAGTCGGCTCCACACCCTGTAGTGTTAGTGAAAGTTCGGAAGGGTGGCCGGGGAAGAATGGCGTCCCCCTTTCAGTTCCCCCCCTTTTGCCGGATCTAAATTGTGCCCCTTGGGGCGTGGTGCCCAAAAAAAAGACCCCAAATAAGTTTAGCTCTCCCCCACCTTTTTTTTCCCAAAGGGGGCAGTCAGTTAATGCGGCATTTTCCCCGGGATTTTTTTCAGTTGTGTACACGTCTTCGACGCGGCTTGCTTTGGTTCGTTAGGGGGGGGGGTCACTGAGGCAAAAACGGAAAATGAGGCCGGTTTCTTTTGTTACCATAAAAAACCCCGGATTTTTTGGGTTGTTGGGGTTTTTTGGAGGGCGGGTATTTTGGGGAAAAGGGTTGTTAAAAATCGGGTGCTCGATCTATTCCTATTTCGGGGCTTTTTTTTCCCTTTTCAGAAGGGGGTAATTCGGGAGTGTCGGGTTTGCCCTCTTGATCCATTACCGGATGATTTTTTCTGTTTGGGCCCGCCATAACCGGAGTTTGTTTAGCATTGTTGCGTACGATAAGGGTAGCGGGTAAGTTTGGGTCCCGTTGGCGCCCGAAAACAGTGGGTCCCCACATGTTTTTAAATTTTTTTTGGCATTTGCTTGATACGTACGAATGGAATGCAGTTGCCAATGACAAATTTTGGGTTCATTTAAGAGGGGGTGCTTTGGTAGGACGTTTGCGGGGAAAATTCATTTTAAGGAGTTGCAGTCACTTCTGGGAACTTAACTTTGGTGCCGAAATTTTCCATGGGGGGGGTTTTTTTTGCGCGCTTGGCAGCGACGGCGGGGGCGTGCGGCTCCTCACCCTTTTGTAATTTTTGTGGCGAGCTTTTGGGAAAGACTTGAAGGGGGGGGGAATTTTTTTGGGGCAACAATGCCCCTTCCATCATTAAGGGGACACAGTGTCAATGCGAGATCGCATCTTCACGGATCGGCAGGTTTGCAGGTTTGAGCTTATTGGGGAGACGGTGGTGCGGGAGATTTGGCCTGCGAGGTGTTAACTCGGGTTTGGGGAAAATCGTATTGCTGGAACATTTCCCATAGTGGGACGGGGGAAACTTTTGGGGGATTGTTTTCGAGACAAGAAAAATTTTTTTTAAAATTTCGATAATAGGGTCGTGCAGGGGATTAAAAGCTTTTCGCTTCGTCCCCCCGGGGATTCGGTTGCTAAGGCATTTGTTTTGGGGCAGCCTGTTTTGAACTTTTGGGGGTGGCGGAACATGTGCCGGGCCCGTAATTTCAAGCGATTCTTTCTCGCCGCAGTGGACCGTTCCGCACCTTGGCCCGGGGCGCGAGCAGGGGGAAGAAGTCCCGGGAGGCTATGAACGTGGTTTGCGGGACGCAACCCTTGACTGGGGTCTCGGGGGACAGGACCCGTGGCATATGATTCGCATGGGGTTATGGGGGGATTGGGAAAGAAACCCTGGTTTATGTAATTCTTATGAGGCCCCCCGGGGGGCATTGTGACGGCTGGCTTGGCGAAAGGGGGGTTGGCGGCCCCCTAAATTTTCCCGGGTTTTTCGGCTTGGCATTTTTAGTAGGAAAAAAGCAGCCCGGGATGGGGCGTCTCCGTGCTTTTCCCCTGTTTAACATTTATGGAAAACGGGGGAAACGGGGGCCAGGGTTTTTGAACCCTTTTTTAAAATTGGGTTTTTTCCTGGGTTTTTTGGGGGCCCGAGGTTGGCGATTGGTGCCAAATAAAAGCTGGGTTTTTACTGGCGGGATTAAGGGGGTCCCAATAGATGGAATTTTGGGGTTCGGAAGTCCCTAAGACGGACCAGTTGGGGAAAAAGGGGGTGAGTGGGTTCTGGGAAAATGGGGGGGGGCAGTTTATGCCAGTAAAGTGTCATTTTTTGAAACTTAGGAGGGAAGGGGGCCCCCTTTTGTTCACAGGAGGGGGGCTTTTTTTATCCGATATTTACCACTTTTCGAGAGCTGTCCAAATGGGCTAGACCCGGTAGTTTTTTCCCCCCATTTATTTTGGGTAGAGGGGGGGACAGAAGCGGGGCTTGGGGTTGAGGCCGGGGTTATAAGAAGATTGGGGGGTGGGGGTCGGACAGGTTTTTGCCGTATGTCCCCCCACACGGTTTAAAATTCTTTTGTTGCCAGTTTTGTTGCCTCCCCCTTCTACGGTGTTTTTTTTTTTCTTGTTGCATTTCGGAGGCGTGCCTTTTTTGGATTCTTTCCTCCTATGTTTCCCTTTGGGGGGCGGGGAAAAGGGGGACGTAAGGGCCCAAAGGGCGGCAGTGGGGTTTTCATGCACCTGGCACGGTGCGTTGGGTTTGGGCGCAGGGGAATGCTGTGGTCCAACTGATGTTGGGTTTTCGCGCTAAACCGGGGGTCGCAGGCCCCCCCAGGTCTGGTATTTCATGGGCGGGGAATGATTTTTGGGAATAGAAAGGGCCGGGACTTTTTACGGGGCGTGAATCAGATTTGTTGAAGTTATGGATCTGTACCCGGGGGTGGGGGGTTGTCTGGACGGGACAGGTTTACCGACAAACTGGAGGTGGGCGAGGTCGTTTGGGAAAGGGGAATAGGCCCGGATAAAGTGAAAAAGAACGGTGGCAGGCTTTGGTTTTGGAAGGGGTGTGGCAGTAGTCACCGGATTTTAATTCCGGTTGGGAATTTCTGGTTGAATGATGGGCATTTAAATGCAGTTGGGTTTGGCATCGGGCTTTAGCCTCAGGAAGGAATTTTAACGGCCTTGGGGCTGGGGGGGGTTCGCATGCATGAGGTGGGATGGCATGCTCCCCTTTTGGGGGTTAGGGGCCTTGGATTTTTTTTGGGAAAAAATTGGGGGTGAGGGATTCAAAAAGGGGGTTGATCCCTCAGTTTTGGTTAATTCAGTCGGGGCGAAGCGGGGCCCGGCAGGTAAAGTCCCCGGATCGGGAATTTTGGGGAAACCATTTACTGGGGGTTGGGTGCCCCTCGGCCAGTGGGGCGGCTTGGGTAACTGGGTGGAATAAATTTTTTTTGGTTCGCCAATCTATACTCCAAGGGGCCCCCGCCCCAAATTGGTTTGGGAGTACTTTTGTACTGGTTGGGGGCTTTAGTCTGCATGGGTAGCAACTAATTTTAAAAAGTACAAGTTTTGGGTTTTGGGGGTTTAAACACAAAAAATTTTGGGTAATTTTTTTTATTATATATATATAATTTTAAATATTAAAAATAAATATTGTTATTACTTTCTATGTTTTTTATATGTTGTATATTGTTAATAAAATGGCTGCTGTGGCCAAAATTATCCAACCCGGTGGTCCTGTCTTGTGTTAAAGGAGAGCGGGAGGGGTAAGTTCAGTTGAACTAGGGAAAGGTGGTGGGTTGTGGTAAGGGCCTAAGCAGTACATGGGGGTGGGAGAGGGGTTTAAGAGCTTTAGGGAGCACGGACTCTGTGGTGCGAAAGGGTCAAGGCAGCAAGGATTTTTTACAAAGCTCCACTCATCCAGGGATGCAGCCGTCAGGACAAGCTTTGTAATATCCCACAAAATTGCAAAAAACAGTAAGCCATTCTCTGATGGGGAGTTTGTCAAAGATGTTTGGTGGACTCTGCAGTGCTAATTTGTCCTGAGAAAAAAAGAAGCGTTTGCAAATGTGCCCCTCTCCAGGCGAACTGTAACAAGACGGGTCGAAGACATTGCTGGGAATTTGGAGCTTCAGCTGCAAAGCAAAGTGGATATTTTTTTTTTTTTCCCCCTGGCTCTGGACGAGAGCTGTGATGTCCGTGATACAGCCCAGTTGCTTATCTTTGTACGTGGAATAACGAAAAACTTTGAGATGATTGAAGAGATGGCAGCTATGCGATCAATGAAAGGTACCACGACAGGGAGTGATTTGTTCACTGAAGTAAATGCATCCATGGACAAGCTGGCACTAAAATGGAACAAATTAGTAAGTGTTACAACCGATGGCTGTCCAAATCTGACAGGGAAAAATGTCGGACTTTTAAAGCGGATGCAAGATAAAGTGACTGAAATAAATCCAGAACAGAAATTGATATTTTTGCATTGCATTATTCACCAGGAAGTGCTGTGCAAGCCGGTGCTAAAAATCAGCCATGTTGTTGATGTTGTAACTAAGATGGTTAATTTCATCAGGGCAAGAGCATTGAATCACAGACAATTTGTTGCACTGTTGGAGGAGCATGAAAGTGAACATAGTGACATAGGCTACCATACAGCTGTGAGATGGCTCAGTCTCGGAAAGGTGCTTAAAAGAGTATGGGACCCGAGAGCTCAGATTCAGGAGTTTTATGAGACGAAAGGCAAAGACATCCCAGAGTTCTCAGATACACACTGGGTGGCAGATCTGGCCTTTGCTGTTGATGTGACTACACTAATGAATGAACGAAATACCAAGCTGCAAGCCAAAGGCCTCTTTGCACATGAAATGTTCAGCTTGGTGACAGCTTTCATGTGAAAGTTGAATTTTCTTTCTAGCCAATTGAAGGGCAGAATTCTTACTCACATGCCAACACTGAAAGAAGTCACACCATCAGGTGATCACCTTGACAAATATTCATCCATGTTTGCGGCACTACATGAAGAATTTTCAAGAAGATTTGAAGACTTCAAAGCAGTTGAGAGTGAAATGCACATGATTTCTTCTCCCTTTACATGCAGTGTGGATAATGCACCCAGTGATGTCCAGCTTGAACTCATTGATCTGCAGTCTGACAATCTACTGGTGGAGCGTTTTAAATCAGTATCACTGCTGGAGTTTTATTCTTCTCTCAAAGAGGAAAACTTTCCACACATTTGGAGACATGCTCAAAGGATGTTAGTTCTCTTTGGATCTACCTACGTATGTGAACAAACATTCTCAGTGATGAAATTCAACAAATCCAGATACAGATCCTCTCTCAGTGATGATCATTTGTGCGCTGTCCTTCGCATATCCACCTCAGATATTCAACCTGACTTCAATGCACTTGTTCAGGCCCAAAACAGGCTAGATTTCTCTCATTGAATATTGTCATGTTCTTGTAATGTTTCATTTACTGTTCTTTATTAAGTTAAAAGGCATGCCGGTCTTTGAAAAGCTTGCTATTTTTGGTCCAGATGTGATGTTAGTTTTTTAAACAGTGTAAAAGTTGACAATTTTCTAAAGTGAATAATCACAAGTTCATTAAAGTTCATCATTTCATCATTAAATAATGATGATTCCTCCATGTTTTCATTGAATCCTTGTATTGTTTACCTTACTGTTTGTTTATGAAGGGATAGTATATATACTATATATACAGTATTGGGTAAAACTGAGTTAACTATATTAGTACGGCCCTCTAAAACCATCCCAATTTCTCATGCGGCCCTTTGGGAAAATTAATTGCCCACCCCTGGTTTACACCCATTGGAGTCGGACTACAGGTACTGGCTGTATACCACAAGCTACTGAGATCTCTGCCATTGTTTTGCTTTGTGAGATGGGTGTGGACACTGAAATCCCCTACTGGTACATGAAATCATATTGCTAATTGTGCCTCAAGAATTCACATCCTGTGAACTTGAATTGAGCACTTCTGCTCTTTGAATCCTCCATCTAAAATGTTAAATCAACTACACTAAGACCACCATTTTTTTCGGACTATTTCTCTTTTAATCCATTTGTGGTTATATTACAGGGGCGTAACTAGAATTTATAGGGCCCAATAGCAAAACGAGTAGTGGCTCCACCACCTAATGACAATAAACTAAAAACAGCAGCATGACTAACAATAATTAAAGCTACAAAATAATACTGCAATATAACAGGGAATCTACATAGTAGTAGGAAAAAGCCAATGTCTGTTCCCTACAAAAAAAAATAAAAAATTCTTGTACCTGAGTCGGCCCCCTCAACCTCTGGGTCCCATAACAGCCACTATGGGTTCTATGGCTATAGGTATGCCCTGCTATATAAGAAATCATTTTTTGGAAACTAGAAAAGAATGCTAAAATACATCCCATGAATCATTACTCTGCCTCCTCCTCCAGTTTGTCCATTGTAGCCCTCTACAATGTTTAAGCCATACTGGGAGTCTTGGAAGGCCTCCCTTTAAGAGCATGCAAAGGAGGACACATGGGGTGTCTCCCCCACCCTGACCCTTTTTTCCCTTAAGTTGGCCAAGTGTTTAGTCTGCTCCATATCCCCTTCCAGAAGATGCATATTTAGTACTCACCATTCTAGATTGTTCTTTAAGCCAGTGTTCCTCAACTCCATTCCTCAATGTCCACCAACAGGTCATGTTTTCAGGATCTCCCACAGAATGCACCGACAATAAATGAATCACCTGTGCAATGCTAAGGAAATCCAGAAAACATGACTTGTTGGTGGGTCTTCAGGACTGGAGTTGGGGACCCCTGCTTTAAGCGACCAAGAAGATTTGGGCAACAGGATCTGGATTGGCTGTTTATCATCATGTTGGGAAGATCCAGTGCATATAATGGCGTCGCAAGCTCCTTATTGTCACAGGTCGGCCGCAGCCCGCAGGACGGGCTGCGGGCGAACCCGTGCCCCCACCGGTCCACATGCGCCTCTGAGCGCAGCCACTTACCGCACCACGCTCCTGCTTCCTTGCATCCGTCAGCTGCCGGGCGCGCGCGTCCCCACCTCCTAGGGCGTGCGCGTGCTGGCTCTTTAAGATTTAAAGGGCCAGCGGCCGGTAATTGGTGATTGCTGGCCGTTGACCCTATATATTGGCTCCACCTCCAACATACCCTTGCCGAGTCTATAGTGCCTGTACCTATGCAAGGAAGCCTTCTAGGATTCTGGTTAGCTTTCTCCGTGTAGCAGTCCCGTTTGCTCATGTCCTTCGACCACGAACCTTCGCTGTACCTCGTTGCACCTCTGCTCCTGCCGCAGGCAAGTCACATCAGGGGTAGCGACCTGGTGGAATCCCGCTGCAGCAAGTCCATCCCGCTTTGCGGCGGCCGTTGGTGAAAACCGGGACCCACTTAAACTCCGCTCCCTTGTGTGGCCCGTACCATCGTCTGCGCTGGCCCAGTGGATCCACTACTCCCAGTCGTTACAGTTGGACTCGGCCATGGATCCCGCCAAGGTGCCGTTGCCCAGTGTTGCCGACCTCACCACCATTGTGGCCCAGCAGACTCTGCAACTGTCACAACAAGCTCAGCAGCTGCATCAGCTCTCCGAGAAGGCGCAGCAATTCTTCTCCGCGCAGCCTCACCAGCCACAGTCCTCTCCTCAGGTTATGTCTTCGGCTGCCATGGCGTCCGTCAGTCCCAAGCTCCGTTTATCGTCCCGCAAATTGGGGGGGGACCCCAAACATGCGGGGAGGGTTCACACTCAATGCTCCTTCCCGGGGAAACTCAGGTCAACCATTTCCTACAAAAGCTCCAAGGGGGCTTTCGTGGTATCTCCTCTCGGGAAACCCCTGGCCTGGGCCACCCCACTTTGGGACAGAAGCGACCCTGTGAGTCCGATCTCCGGTTTTCCCGGGGAGAGTTTCGAAAAGTCTTCGGGAACCGGCGCGTGCCCCCAACGCAAGACGGCTCTTCTGAATCTGCGACAAGGCGACCCCCCCCGTTGGGGTACCGGTGCGTTCCATACTTTAGCTCGGAACTCTCCTGGAACGACCCCAGCCCTGTGCCCATTTTCAAAAAGGGGCCTCCACTCAAGTAAAGGGATGTACTGGGCTTTGAGGACTTGCCCTCGTCTCTGGGTGAATTTATCCATCGGGCTTCCCCGCGTGCTTTTTCGTGAGGGGCAGGGGGGAACTCGACGGGGGAGCGCGAGCCCTTCCATAACCGCCATCTGGTCCGCTTTTCCCGAGCCCTCCTCTGAAACTTGCCCCAGACGGGTGCTTTTTCGGATTGTCCACTACGCCCGGAAAAAGTCCGCCCTATGCCACGTGGGGAAGCTTTCCCTGGGTTGAAAGTTCCTCTCCTCGCTTGCCTGCCCTACGGGTTGTGAGGGGGGAGTGAAAGTCCAAGCCCCCGCTTTTCGGATTCGGGGTCCGGGGGGGATTTTTGGTTGCACCCTTGGTGACGAAGCTTTTTTTTTCCGCTGCTTCCCTTAAGAAGCCGCTGGCAATTTCTTCCGTAAGCGGAAAACCCTGGGGACTCCATCCACAAAAGAGGATTGTGTTTTATGTGTTTCCCCGTCCTCTTCAGCGACCCTGTTGGGGCTGCAAGGCTGCGGTACCATCCCCCTACGCTGGACTGGAAAACGGGCGAAAGTAACCGTTGGGGACCAGGCTTCCACTCCCGTGTTGGTAGCACCTCGGCGGGGCCCCCCTTCTCCATCGTCGCCTCCCGAAACCCTCCCGGGCCCCCTGGGGAATTCAGGATGTGTTTCCGAAAAAACAGGCAGAGGGGCTGCCCCCTCATCGGCCTTTACAATTGCCCCTATTGACTTCTGCCCGGTAGGTCCTCCCGGAGTAGGGTCTATCCTTCCCCGGCCCCTAAACCGGGGCCCATTGGGCCCATATCCGGGAAAAAACCTCAAGAAGGGTTTCATCCGAAAGCCCACTTCCCCAGCCGGAGCGGTTTTTTTCTTTGTGGAGAAAAAGGAGGGCTTGCCCCGCCCCTGCATTGATTTATCGCGGGCTTAAGAAGACCCGGGGGAAAAAACCGCTATCGCTGCCACTATCACGGAGTCTTCGTCGATTCGCGGGGCCAGGAAAATTTTCTCCAAGTTGGATTTGGGCCGGGGGTATAATCTCTCCGCATAGAGAAGGGGGATGAGGGGGGAAGACGGCTTTTAACCCACCCGCGACGGGCTTTTGGTATTGGTGATCCCCTTGGGCCCTTTGTGTAATGCCCCGGGAAATCTTCCAGGAGTTCGTTAACGAGTTTTTCCCGGACCTCCTGTACACCTGGCAAGTATACCTGGAGACTTTTTGGTTTTCTCCCGGACGTGAAGGCCCACCGTATCTGTGCGTCAGGTCCTTAGACGACTGCGGGAAAACCGTCAAAAGCCAAGCTGGAGAATTCCCCGGTTCCCTTTAAAACCCGTCTCCCCTTTCAGGTTAATTTTTTCGGGCAAGGGACTCAAATGGACCCGGAAACTGGGTCGCTGTTTTCAGGGCCCTCGTCCAGTTGCCCTTTCAGGCCATAAACGTTCTTGGCTTTCCCCAACTACTCCCGCCAGTTTATTCCCCACCTACTCGGGGGTAGCCCTTTTATGGCTCTTAATAAGAAGTTGGCAACCCGAAGCAGTGGCCACAAGCGGTGAAAAGAACTTCTCCCGGGTTAAAACGGGATTGCCCGGGCCTGTCTTATCGGTTTTTTCTGGAGGTGAGCTTCGGGGTAGGGCGGGGGGGCGGTTTTACTCAGCGGTTCCAAGGGAAGGTCACACATGTAAATTTTTTTCCAAGAATTTTCGCCGGCCCAGAAAAGAACTACACGATTGGGGGCGGAGTCTTAGCTATTAAAAAATTTCCCTGGAGGAAAAGGCATCTTTTGAGGGAGTCAGCTCCGGTCACGATTTCCCCGGACCACAAAAACCTCGCGTACCTTCGGCGGCCCCCGCGCCTTAACCCTCGAAAAGCCCCCCTGGTCTCTCTTCTTTTCCCTTTCAATTTCCCACCATTTCCGCCCCCTGAGAAGAATATTTAAAGGCGATGCTCTGTCCCCCCGCCTCTGCGTTTTAGGTTTAGGACCCCTCCGGCCTATCATTCCTCCGGAACTTTTAAATTTTTGCCCGGCCCGTGGTTCCCGGGAGGTACCTCCAGGCAAAAAAATATGTGCGTCTGCGCTTTGGGGAAAAATTTTTAAGGGGGACCCCTGCTCATAGCCAGCCCCTTTCCCGGATATTTTAAGACAGGTCAGTATAGCCCGCCCACCTGGTTTGGGGCCCGAGCTCGTCAAGGTTTCAAAGACTTTGTCAGTTTGTCCCACTGGCTCGAATAAAACGTCCCTCTCAAGCCCGGGGCATCCTGCCATTGCCATCCCGGACCGGCCATGGGGCTCACTAGCTGGTTTTATCCGGTTTTCCCCCTTCTGCCGGCAAAACGGGTTTATTGGGGGTACGGACCTTTCTCGAAAAAGTCCATTTTTGTTTTACCGGGTTTTCCCTCTGCTCCCCACCTCGCAAAATCTGTTTTTTTTCAAAAATATTTTTTCTCGCATGGGCTTCCACAAACATTTTTTAGGATCGGGGGGAAAAAGTTGTGGCCCGTTTGGCGGGGCCCCCTGTGCCCGTTGAAGGAAAAATTTTACTTTTCCTGGCCTACCATCCTCGTCATGGGCAGGTGGAAAAGGGTTTAATGAAGACCTGGGGAAAATTTCCCACGCCATTTCGTATCCCGCAGGGCGACTGGTCCAGCTTTAGTTGGGGAATTTTTTATACAATTCCTTGGATTCCGAGGCGACGGGGCCTCACATTCTTCTGGGGTTTTGGGCATACACCCCACCCCCCCCCCCATGTTTTCCGGGTTCAGATGTTCCCGCCATGGATATGCTGGTTGGGAAAGCCTTTCATGCTCATGCTCAAACCTTCGTTTTAAAAGGTTTCTCAGAAGGTGGTGCCCCCTTCCCCCCGGGGGTGAAATTCGATGTCTTGCAGTAAAGGAAATTTTGGCCCTGAAACAACCCGGGGGGGGAAGCGTTTTTTCCTTATCACTGGGAAAGGGGTTTGGGCCAGAAGAAAGATAGGGAGCTGGAGGACACATTTTTGGACAAGAACTACTTTAGGGTTCCTCCCGGCCAGAGTGAAGGAGGGCCCCCCAGGGCGGGCTTCGGGCGAACCCGTTCCCCCCCCCGGGCCCTGGCCGGGAAACGAGTGGCGCCGCGGTTTCCCCATACGGGCCGCTGGCGCACTCGTCCCCCCGAGCGCAGCCCTTACTGCAACCCGGGGTCCTGCTTTTCCTTGGGTCAGTCGTGCTGGGCGCAGCGTCCCCGCCTCCCAGGGGCCGGGGCGCTGGGTCTTTTTGATTTTTAAGGGCCAGGCACCGGTAATTGGTGATTACCCGGCCGTTTTACCCTATTATTGGGGTCCAACCCCAAAATACCCTTGCCGAGTCCAAGTGCCGTACCTATGCGAGATGCCTTTTAGAATTCCGGTTAGCCCTTCTCCGTCTACCCAATCCGTTTGCGCAGTCCTTGCCCGAACCTTCGTGCCTGCCCCCGACCTTTGGCCTGTCCCCATACGATTTGTTGCCGATTCTGCACCCCGTTGTACCTCCTCCCCGCAGGCAAGTCCCATCGGGGGGACGCCTGGGGGAATCCCGCCCCAGCAAGCCATGCCACTTTGCGGGGGGCTGAGGAAAACCGGGTCCCTTAAACTCTGTCCCTGTTTTGGCCCAACCATGCCTGCGGGGCCCAGTGGTTTTACTCCCCAGTCATTACACTTATCCTCAGTCGGTGGAAAAAAAAAATGAAACTGCCCCAACTGCCCATCCTTTTTTTATGTTGTTATACATCCATTTGGTGCGTTGTCACCAAGCTAACACTGGGTGGACTATGGTCGGTATTTATTGTAACCCCCCAAAAATCTGGGGCCTTTTTATTTATATGTTTGAGTGCACTTTTTTTGGTGGAAAGGGGGTGGTGAACGGTCCCCATGGAAGGGGGGAGGTTGTTTCCAACAATTTTTTAAGAGTAAAAAATTTGCCTTTCTAGGGGCAGCACGGCCCAGTTTCATTACCGCCCTTTTGGCCAGTCTATTTAACAATTGAATTCCCAGAGACCTTATTTTCAGGAATCAACAAAGTTGATGAGAATGGCTCTTCACAATTTCATGATAATGCACAAATACATTGTTATTGGTATTGTGAGCTTTAGCGGCTCTGGGATCGGGACACACGTGGTTCTTCAGGCAGAGACAGAATTAGGGTATAAAATACAGGGCCTCTGAATTTTATTGAAGCAGCAACACAAAGTAAGTGCAAGACATGCACAACATAAAACAAAACAAAAGCCTGCCCGTCTTACTTACTAACACCTTTGTAGTAACTGAACAAAACCAGGTTGCAGTCCTTGCTTGTTGGTTCCCCAGCCTGTCTCCTCTCCAAACTTGAAGGTAGCCTGGGAGTTGTAGCCACCTCTAGTCAGCTTACCTGCTGACTTATATATTCCAGGGAAATCCTGGAGTGGAACCATGGGGAGTAAGCACCCACCCTGCTCTAACCTAAGTCCCAATGAAAGGCTGACCCGGGAAAGTTAAACATGTTAAACATATGTCGACAGTCTATACTGTCGACACCTCTCTAACTTTGGCCTTTTATTCCCCCAAGGCTCCTTACGTTGGGGGCATGTGTCTGGATATCGAAAGGTGTATGCAAGGACCCTGGCCGAGATATATACACCGTTATACACCCTTCCTGCTGTTGCCACCTTATATATCCCCCCTCTGCTCAGACCCGTAGGGCGGAGGGAGTACCTTATGCCCCGAAACTGTGCACTCTAGATAACGCATCTCTGTTTGCTTGCTTGGACCCGGGACGGTGTTCCACACAAAATTTGAAGTCCTGTAGTGGCAGGAACCATCGTGTTACCCTTCAGTTCTTCCCTTTATTTTGGGACATCCACTTTAGCGGGGACTGATCTGTAATCACCCTAAATTGTCTTCCCACCAGGTAATATCAAATTGACTCAATGGCCCATTTCAGGGCCAGACATTCTCGGCCACTGACAGCTTCCAGCTGAGGTACACGATGGGGTGCTCTTCCCCATTAATCCTTTGGGATAAGACTGCCCCTAAGCCTACTTCTGAGGCATTTGTCTGTACCAGGAACTCCTCCCTAAAGTTAGGGGTGATCAGTACAGGCCTCTTGCATAGAACCTCTTTAAGTCTTTGGAAGGCTTGCTCGGCCTCCGGATTCCACTGTACCATGGTGGATTTTGCTCCCTTGGTGAGGTCTGTGAGAGGGGCGGCTATTGACGCGAAGCCTGGCACAAACCTCCTGTAATAGCCTGCAATGCCCAGGAAGGCTCTAACCTGTTTTTTGGACACAGGTTGAGGCCAATTCCTAATGGTTTCAAGCTTATCTAGTTGGGGTATGATAATCCCTCGGCCGATATTATACCAGCGGTAGCGAGCCTCCTGTAGCGTGGTGGCCTCTATCGCATCTAGGACTGCTTGCACTTTAACCAGATGGGAATCCCAATCGGCACTGTAGATTACCACATCATCCAGGTATGCGGCTACGTAATTTTTATGCGGCTGCAGGATGATGTCCATTAGCCTCTGAAAGGTTGCAGGGGCCCCATGCAGACCAAAGAGAAGGACCCCATACTGGAAATGTCCCTCTGGGGAAGAGAATGCTGTTTTTCCCTGGCCTCATCTGTGAGGGGAACCTGCCAATACCCCTTGGTGAGGTCTAAGGTGGTCATGTACCTCACAGGTCCTCTCGATCAGCTCGTCGAACCTTGGCATGGGGTAGGCGTCGAATTTGGAGATCTCATTCAAGTTGCGGAAATTGTTACAGAATCGCAAGCTGCCATCTGGTTTAGGAATAATCACAATGGGGCTCGAGCACCCACTTTGGGACTTATCTATGACCCCTAGGGCTAGCATTTTCCTCACTTCCTCTGAAATGGCTTGCCTCTGGGCTTCTGGCACCCTGTACGGTCTCAACCGCACCTTTTGACCTGGCTCGGTAATAATATCATGTTTGATGATGTCTGTCCGGCCAGGCAGTTCAGAGAAGACCCCTCGGTTCCTCTGTAGGAATTCTCTGACCTCCTGCCTCTGGACCTCTGACATGGACTCTGCGATAAGGACTGGGGTAACCCCTTGTTTGGGATCTCCGTGACCTCCTTTGCAACCACCAGATTTTCTCGGTCCTTCCAGGTTTGATGAGGTTGTCATGATAAATCTCATAAGGCTTTCTTTTCCCTGGCTGGAAAACCTTATAGTTCACCTCACTCACCCGTTCGCAGATCTCATATGGGCCTTGCCACTTGGCTAGAAATTTGCTCTCTACGGTCGGGACAAGTACGAGCACCCTGTCCCCTGGCTGAAAGGATCTGACCCTTGCGGTCCTGTTGTAAACCCGGGCACGAGCTTCCTGGGCCTGCTGCATGTTCTCCCTTACAATGGGCATAACTGCCGCGATCCTGTCCTGCATGTCGGCTATATGCTCGATAAGACTCCTGTAAGGGGTTTCCTCTTGTTCACAGGTATTTCTGGCTATGAACAGGAACCCTCGGGGATGTCTCCCATATAGCAGCTCGAATGGAGAGAACCCCGTGGATGCCTGTGGGACTTCCCGGATGGAGAACATCAGATAGGTCAACAATCCCTCCCATCCTTGTCCACCACCTTTCTTAACATCCCTTTTAAGGTCTTATTGAAATGTTCTACCAGACCATCGGTCTGGGGATGGTACATGGAGGTGCGCAGGTGGATAATTTTTAATAGGCGACACAGCTCTTTGGTCACCTTGGACATAAATGGAGTGCCCTGATCTTTCAGGATCTCCTTTGGGATCCTTGTATGGTGAGAAATAGAAGACTCCTTAGCTATCCTTTTGGGGGAGGTGTTTCTGAGGGGTATGGCCTCGGGGTAGCGGGTGGCATAATCCAATACCACTAGGATATGCTGATGTCCTCGGGCCGACTTAGGGAGGGGACTGACAAGATCCATGCCAATCCGCTCAAATAGCACCTCTATAATGGGCAGAGGACCCAACGGACTCCGGAAATGGGGTCTAGGGGCATGGACCTAACACTCCGGACAAGATTGACAGAACTCTTCTACTGCCCTATAGATGCCGGGCCAGTAACAGTTCCGCTCCACCTGCTCCCTAGTTTTTCCCGCTCCCAAATGTCCCCCCAACATATGGGAATGGGCTAGCTTCAGGACCAAACGGAAATGGGTTCGGGGTACAACCAACTTCTCCACCACCTTTGTTGGTGTCTTTTTCACCCTGTACAGGAGGTTATTCTGTACGGCGAAGTGAGGGTACACCAACTCCTCCCCTGGTTCCTGTGGTTTACCATCTATGTTCTTTATGCTTTTCCAAGCGTCCTGTAAGTTAGAGTCCCTCAATTATTCCATGACAAAATTCGCTCTCGAAACTGGCAAGGAGGAGAGTTCCAACTCAGAGGGGAGTCTCCTCTGCGTCTCCAGCCAGTACCGACAATGGAAAAGGCACCGGTTCTACATTATCACTAGAGATGGGCGAATTTCCCGAAATTCGTTTCGTTTACTTCGCCGAATTTCTCGGCAAAAAATAACTTCGTTCCGAATTACTTCGGCAACAAATTCACTTAAAAAAACAGCTATTTTCCAGGCTGCACAGAGCCTGCAGGGTGCTGTTAGAACGTTGTGCCATGCTTAAATATGCAGGGGGAAAGCTTGGTTTGGTCTTCATACAATGTTGTGTTTTAGGTATGAACGCACATGACTGCCGCCGCTCTTAGAATCGCTTCATTTATAAAATTCCCTGGGCACTTAAGAGGGCAAAACTGACCAAAAAACTGAAGGGGGAAGTAGCCTGTAAAGACATGCGAGCGACAGCTTGAAAAAAAACACGCTGACGGCTCAGGTGACAACATCAGTGACAGAGTGTGGAGGTGACGGCGGCAGCCACAACAGCATGAGGTCAGGGGAGTGGCACAATGACATTCTGGAGGTGGCAAAAACAGGAGTAGGCCACAGAGTGGAACAATGACACAGTGTCTAGGTCACGGCAGCAGCCATGCAGCACACATGAGGTCAGACAGTGGCACAATGACACAGTGTGTAGGTCACAGCAGCAGCCACAGCAGCAGCATGAGGTCAGGGAGTGGCACAATGACATTGTGGGGGGGCAAAACAGGAGTGGCCAGAGTGAACAATGACACAGTGTCTAGGTCATGGCAGCACCATTGCAGCAGCATGAGGTCAGACAGTGGCACAATGCCACAGTGTGTAGGTCACGAAAGCAGCCACAGCAGCAGCATGAGGTCAGACAGTAGCACAATGACACAGTTGGTAGGTCACAGCAAGATCAGCAGCCCATGAGTCAGACAGTGGCAAATGACATTCGGGAGGTGGCAAAAACAGGAGTAGGCCACAGAGGCGGACAATGACACAGTGTGGAGGTCACGGCAGCAGCCACAGCAGCAGCATGAGGTCAGACAGTGGCACAATGACACAATGTGGAGGTGGGTGGCAATACCAGTCCCTGGTAAAGATAGTTGTTGGCAGATGGAGAAACTGTCAGCAGATTTGTGGAAACAGGTGGGTGGCGCATCAGAATAGTGGCTGAGGCAGATAGTTTGAACCCAGACTCATTTCTCACATTTTTGGGTGAGGCGTCATGGCTGATGTAGTCTGACGCCTAAGGCATTGGTGTGTGGAAATCCTGCCGATCCACCCGATTCATCTTGACAAAGGTCAGTCGTTCCACATTTCCCGTGGACAAGGGGGTTCTCCTTGGGCTAAAGATGGCCCCCCGCCGCACTGAACACCCGCTCTGATGCCACACTACGGGCCGGGCAGGACAGCTTCTCCACTGCAAACTCGGCAAGTTGCGGCCCCCACATCCATTTGGCTGCCAGTAGTCCAGCGGATCTTCTAACTGGGGTGGCAGAGTGCTGTCCAAGTAGGCCACCACCTGTTGGTTCAGGACTGCTCCAGGTCCTGATGCTGCTGCTGGCGACTACCCTCCTCACTAGGCGGGTGAAGGAAGCTGCTCATCAGTGACTCCAGACTTAGGTTACTGCTGATGGAGCTGGTACTGCTCCTACCCCCCCACCTTCCCCCAGCAGCCGAGGCAGTAGTACGTGAGCGCTGAGGAACCCCCGGTCAGACCTGCAGAGGAGGGACATGCGCACATAGCAGGGGCCAACTGATTACGGAGGATTTCCTATAGTATTTGAGTTTGTCCTCCCTCTCAATAGCTGGGAAAAAGGCTCCCATTTTGGACCGATAGCGGGGTCCAATAGGGTGGAGAGCCAAAGTCATCCCTCTGCCAGATGGTGACAAATTCGGCTGTCACTAGCCAGGCAAATAAGCATGCTGCGGGCCCATCTGCACAAGTGACTCTGAGGGGCTCCCTGCCTCCATTTCCACTGTATACTGCCACGGTGCTTGGGGGGTCATCTGCCTCGTCTTCCTCATCTCCATCCACCTCCTCCAGCTGCTCCTGCTCCTCCTCTCTTGTCACCTGGGTAGAAAATCCACTCATTTCACCAGTCCACTGCTTCTGCTCCAAATTCCTCTCCTCCTCCATTTCAGTCCCCACCGGACTCATGTGGCCACGAGATGTAGTCGCCACTTCTCCAGTCCCCTGCCCAGACAGATTTTTCAGCATCTGTTCAGGACATGAAGCGGTGGAAATGACGTTATTCATCCGTAGTCCTGGGCAAACTGACAAATAACGGGCCTCCTCAAAGGCCTCAACAAACGGCAGGTGTCACGCATGAGCTGCCACTGGCTGACATCAAAGTTACACAGGGGAGTACTTCTGTCTGCCTGGATCATCAAAAATCGTTAATGGCCTTTCTCTGTTCATACAGTCGGCCCCAACATGTGCAGGCGGGAATTTCCCAAAACGGGTGGAAACATCGCATATCAGAGTGTTTGGGGAGGCCGTTCTGCCACTGCAACTCAGGAGGGTGTTCCTGGCTTTGTACGAATGGATAAATTTGCATGCGAAAGTTTCTGACCATTTTTCAGAATCTGCTGAAGATCGGTGGAAGACTTCAGGAAGCTTTTCACAACCAGATTGAACATGTGGCCATGCAGGGCGCATGGACCATCCCCCCTCAGTGCAGCGCGGACACCATGTTCCCCCCATTGTCCGTCACCATGGTTCGATTTGCAGTTGGCGCGGAGAAAGCCACACTCGATTTCTTGCTGCATGACGCGGAGCAGTTCTTCCCCTGTGTGACTTCGTTCGCTGAGGCAAGCCAGGTGTATAACTGCATGACCCGCTGTGCCCTACACATGTGTATGATGGAGCAGTACTTGTGGAGGCCGAGATGGTGGTGGTCGTGGAGGAGTAGCAGGCGGACATTGGCGCAGGAGCAGCAGTTTGACAAAGTTGAGGAGAAAGCGGTGTCTCCTGTCCAAGTTGTTGGTGTGCCTGGGCCAGAAGCACATTCACCCAGTGGGGCCGTAAAGGACTGTACCTGGCCCTGACCGTAGTTACAGCTCCCAGACGTCCGCGCTGCCGATGCACCTTGGAACAAACCGATAAGCTTAAGGACTGGCCCACCTTCTGTTCTACATATTTATAAAGTGCTGGTACTGCCTTTATGGAAAAGAAATTACGGCTTGGAAACTCTCCATCTCGGCTGGCACAACCATTAGTTCTCTGAAGGGTGCAAGTCCCACCATTTGGAAAGGGAGGGACTGCAGTACCAACAATTTGGAAAATGAGCACGGTCAGCTGCTGCACCTTAGGATGGTTGGACGCATACTGTTGTCTCTTTGCAATCACCTCGCTGAACGACTGCTGGCGCCATGAGTAGCGAGGAGCAGGAGCATCTGGCCCGGGGAGATGATGTCAAAGAGAAACAGCTCCGTTCTGCATAGGGGGGTGGAGCCTTGAGGGCCCTGCAATGGCATGCGTGCCACTGGGCGCTGCTGCTGCTGCTGCTTTTGCTGCGGCGGCAGGATGGACCACCAAATCTGAGCCACGTTCCCCCCAGGCCACCAGATGGTGACGCTGCATGTGTTGACGCGGGGCCCGTGGTGCCAACGTTAGCTCCTTGGCCATGCTTCACTTTCTGCTTACAGATTCTACATATACCCATATTCGGCTCCTCCGGTGTCTTAGTAAAGAACTGCCACACCGCCGAGTATCGGATTTACCGCCAAACGCTCTCACGAGTGACTACTTCCGCCGCGCCTCGCGAGCCCCTTGCCCTACTTCTTGGACCGCAAAAAGGGGGTTTTTTTCCCCGTGGCCCTTTTCTCTCGACCTCACACTGCTGCTATTCTGCTGACTCACGGCCAACGACCCATTGCGGCTGCGCCGTCCCGACCCAACGACGCCCCCTTCTCCTGACGATGAGAAACCCTTGCCTCAAACCCCCCTCCCCGGCGGTCGTACATCATATTTTTGTTTTCATCGCATGTGTCCTCATCACCGGTCTTGGTAGCAAAGGCTGACCCCACCATGACCTCCCATGCCACTTAACATCTTTCTTTGCCGCCCTGCAAGAAGCGGGGATTTGGCCCCCTTTCTTCTCTGCCCAAATACTGCTACTGCCCCCCTCAAATTGTTTATCCCGCAATAGTGGGTGAGCCGAAAACCCCATAGAATTTGGTGGGGAACCGGAGGGGGCAGAGGCGGTTGAGAAAAGGGGGGGCCGCTGAAACCCCCTCCGGGCCTGCCCCTAAGGGTTGGTCTGACGTTCCCCCGCTCTTTGGGTGGGGTTGTCAGATTCATTGGGAGGAAGGGATGAACCTAGTCAACCATTCAAGAACCATTGGTTGCTGAACAACACACGGCCGCTAGATGACAGCGGCAGTTGTGCCTCACGAGTGACCCCTGCTGCGACGTCCCCTTGCTGTTCTGGCGACCTGCTCCAGGAATTTTTGTGCCTCGCCACTCGCAGGTGAAGAGCCTGCCAACCTCTCGTGTCTGACAATACTGTTGTTCTAAAATGTACAGACACTGTTGATGAAGATATCCTGTAATATGTAAATACACACCCTGTATTTGGGCTCAAATGAACCCACTAAGAAGCTTGGGTAACCCTTGGATATAAATTGCGCTCACAAATGGGCAGAGAAATTGACTTTTTATGTGCCGTTCAAAACTCTGTGTATTTTACTGAATAAAAGCACAAACAGGCTTAATTAACCTTCGGGTTTTGAATTATGCTACAGAATTCTTCTGTTTGGGGGTGGGAAAAAGAATTTTCTTTTTACTGATACAACTGCAGAACAAACGCTTAATTAACCCCTGGATGTAAATTGCGCAAAAGAATTGAGCAACCAGAAATACTAGCTTTTGTAGCGTGTTACAATTGCGTGTTTTCTACGCTACACAACAAGAGAAAAAATTGTAATTAACCCTTTTCTTGTGAATTATGGTACAGGAAATTGTATTTTTTGGCGGTAAAAAAGAAAGGTCTATTTTTGTTCCCCCACAGCAGAAAAACAACGCTTAATTAACCCCTGGATGTAAATTGCGCAAAAAAATGAGCAACCAGAAAACTACTAGCTTTGTAGCGTGTTACAATTGCGTGTTTTCTACCACACAACAAGAGAAAAAATTTTTAATTAACCTTTTCTTTGTGAACTATGGTACAGGAAAATTGTTTAAAATTTTTTGGGGGTGAAAAAGACGGTTTCTTGGAGTCACCAGAGCAGAAAAACAATGCTTAATTAACCCCGGATGTAAATTGCGCAAAAGAATTGAGCAATCACAAGCTACTAGCTTTGTAGCGTGTTACAATTGCGTGTTTTCTAAGCTACACAACAAGAGAAAAAATTGTAATTAAAACCCTTTGCTTGTGAATTATGGTACAGGAAAATTGTAATTTTTGGCGGTGAAAAAGACGGTTTCTTGGAGTCCCCCACACAGCAGAACAACGCTTAATTAACCCCTGGAGTAAATTGCGCAAAAGAATTGAGCAGCCAAAAATGACGTGGTATTTGTATTATGAAAATGCTGTTTCTTTAAATGAATACAACAGGAACTGGCTTAGATCCCCCTTGGATATTCAATGTGCTGTGAGTAGATAGCATTAAAATTTTATATGCAGCTGCAGTGGGCCACACTGGACTTCAGATCCAATCACCAAAAAATCAGAAATAGAACATTAAGAGAAGCAGCCCCTGAGACAAGCTGAGGACACCCCACAAAAATCCCCTTTATAAAAATCAGTCCTTCAGCAACAATCAGCCGCGGGAGCACCTTCCCTGATCAGTACAGGAGAGCGGTTATAAGCTCCCAGCGTCGCGCCCAGACTTATATAGTGCGTGGGCGTCACAGAATCCCGCCGGTCTCTGATTGGCTTCATCTCTGCAATGTCATGCAGGGCTATGCCCTTCTTCCTCCCAGAGTTCTTTGCCCATGTAACGCCATGTGCTCGCAGCCATTTTTTCAATCAAAAGCACACTTCGTTCACCCGAAGTACCCCTAACTTCGACTTCGATCAGAACCAAAGTTTTCCTGAAATTCTAAACGAACTCCACTTCGTTAGAATCAATTCGCCCATCTCTAGTCCCAGTCCTTGGCACCACCAGCAGATTATGGGGTCCCGGGCTTTGGGAACAGGGTCCCTTTTTGGGGTGGGTGGCCTCTCCCCCCTTCCGCTTAACCGTGACCCCCCTCTTGGGACAGGAACAGTGTTACCGCGGTGGAAGGTTCTGCGGATTTCCCCCGGGGGTGTAGCACCTGCAGGAACTCTTCCGTGGCGCTGTATCTTTTCACCACCGCGACCAGTTCATCCACACTTTTGGGGTCTGTGTAGCCCATGCACCGCTGGAGCTTGATGGGAAGGGCCCGCACAAATCGGTCACAGACCACCCGCTCGACCACCTGAGCAGGGGTCAGAGTCTCCGGCTGTAGCCACTTGTTGATAAGATGGAACAGGTCGTACATTTGGGACCTTGCGGGTTTGGCAGGATCAAACTCTGTGTCATCATCCTTGGTCATCTTGCACAAGGAACTTTGCACCACCTGGCAGGGTGTTGACGGCACACCTGTTGACCCCACTGGTCTCACAGCCAAGGCCTGAAGCTGTTGCTGCAGAGTCTGGTTCACCTGCTGTTGTTCCTTCACAGTAGCCTGGTGGGTCTCAATTAACAGGCTTGGGCCCGGATGGTCTCCTCGTGTGCCTTCTGCTGACTAGCCACCATCAGCTGGAGGTTGGCATTCACTTGTATCAGTTGTTTTACCAGCTAGTCCATTTTCACTGATTCGGCTGTCTGTGCGGTAGCTGCTTTCACCCAGGACATACGTTTCTTATGCTTCCTTCTGTCTCAGGTGTTTATCAGAGTACTGCCTCTAATATGCCCTCCACATACCTCCACCATATGTGAGCTTTAGCGGCTCTGGGATCGGGACACACGTGGTTCTTCAGGCAGAGACAGAGACAGAATTCGGGTGTAAAATACAGGGCCTCTGAATTTTATTGAAGCAGCAACACAAAGTAAGTGCAAGACATGCACAACAAAAGCCTGCCCGTCTGGGCTCTAACTAACAAAGTTAGACCTACTAACACCTTTGTAGTAACTGAACAAAACCAGGTAGCAGTCCTGTTGGTTCCCCAGCCTGTCTCCTCTCCAGACTTGAAGGTAGCCTGGGAGTTGTAGCCACCTCTAGTCAGCTTACCTGCTGACTTATATATTCCAGGGAAATCCTGGAGTGGAACCATGGGGAGTAAGCACCCACCCTGCTCTATGCTTACTCCCTATGAAAGGCCGACCCGGGAATGGCTGGAAGCCATACTAACATACTAAACATGTTAAACATATGTCGACAGTCTATACTGTCGACACCTTTCTAACTTTGGCCTTTCATTCCCCCAAGGCTCCTTACCTTGAAGGCATGTGTCTGGACATCAAAAGGTGTATACAAGGACCCTGGCCGGGATATATACACCGTTATACACCCTTCCTGCTGTTGCCACCTTACAGTATATATTGTATATGATCTCTTAATGAAGCCTAAACCTTTGTGCATATTAAATGACTGCATAGTTCCTGATATTCCTCTCAGAGGCTCTAGCTGCCCTTAGGCTGGCAATAGTTGCTCTTGCAGTGCAAGCAGTCTGTGTATTTGTTTGCACTGGCTTCTGAGCAGTTGGAAATACAGTGGGTTGCAAAAGAATTAATACCTCTTGAACAGTTCCTCATTTATTTACCGTCACAAACTCAAATGTATTTTAGCGATATTTTATGTGATGGAGCAACACAAAGTATTATTATTATTATTTTAAAGCGCCATTGATTCAAGGGCGCTGTACATTCAAAGGGGGGTTTACATACATAACATATGTCAAGCAAGTACAATGATGAAGATGAATGATTTACAACTGGCACAGAGGGAGAGAGGGCCCTGCCCGTGAGAGCTTACAATCTACAATAGAGGAGGAAAGAGACAGAAGGTGAGGGCCAGACATGTTAATGGGGTAGCACAGTGGCGGCAGGGTTATTGTTTGTTATAAGCATTCCTGAAGAGATGGGTTTTTAGGTTGCTTTTGAACCTGGTGAAGGTGGAGGAGAGTCTGAAGTGTTGGGGCAGTGAGTTCTAGAGTGTGGGGGAAGCACGGGAGAAGTCTTGGAGACGGTTATGTGAGGAGCTGATAAGAGGAGAACAGAGAAGAAGGTCCTGTGAGGAGCGGGGATTTCGTGAGGGGAGATATCTGGAGACTAAGGCAGAGATGCATGGAGGGGAGAGATTGTGGAGAGCCTTGTGGGGCATGGTTAGTAACTTCAAATGAATTCGCTGGGCAATGGGTAGCCAGTGAAAGAATTGGCAGAGGGAAGAGGCAGGGGAGTAGCGAGGCGAGAGATGGATAAGACGGGCAGGAGAGTTGAGGATGGTTTGAAGGGGAGTAAGAGTGTTAGATGGGAAGCCACAGAGAAAGATGTTGCAGTAGTCTAGGTGGGAGATCACGAGGGCATAGACTAGCATTTTTGTAGTATCGATGTTAAGGAATGAGCGGATGCAAGAGATATTTTTCAGGTGGAGGCAGCAGGCAGAGGTAAGGGCTTGGATGTGTGGTTTGAAAGACAGAGAGGAGTCAAAGATTATCCCAAGGCAGCGGACTTGCGGAACAGGTAAGAGTGTAGAGCCGTTGACTGAGATAGAGAGATCAGGTGGAGGGATTGAGTGGAATGGTGGAAAGATGATGAATTCAATTTTCTCCACACTTAGTTTTAGGAGACAGGAGAAAGAGGTGGAGGAGGAAATGGATGATAGTCAGTCTGGGACCCAGGAGAGGTAACATCTGGGCCAGAGATGTAGAGTTGTGTGTCGTCGTAAAGAGAGAAGAGTAGTGGGTCCAGGACTGACCCCTGGGGGGCACCAACAGAGAGTGGGCAGGGGGGAGGAGGTGGAGCAAGAATGAGAAACGCTAAATGTCTGATCAGTGAGGTATGAGAAGATCCAGGAAAGAGCCAAGTCTGTGATACCGAGGAATGGGAGGACTTGTAGCAGGAGGGAATGGTCAACAGTGTCAAAGGCAGAGGACAGGTCTAGAAGGAGGAAGGAGAGGCTGGGAGGCTTTAGCAGTTGCTAGGTCATTGGTGACCTTGGTTAGGGTGGTTTCGGTAGAGTGGTGGGGTCGGAAACCAGATTGTAGTGTGTCAAGAAGAGAGTCAGAGGAGAGGTGGGAGGACAGTTGAATTTAGACGTGCTGCTCGAGGCTTTTGGAGGCAAAGGAGAGCAGTGAGATGGACAGAGAGGAGGGGTCAAGAGATGCTTTTTAAGGATGGGTGTGATAGTATCGTGTTTAAAGGAGGAAGGGATGATGCCAGAGGTTAGCGATAGGTTGAAAAGGTGGGTGAGGGCTGGGATGATAGCAGCACTAAGGTCTGGGACGAGGTGGGATGGCAGAATGCAGATATAGAGGAGGGTACTGGGGACTGTGGGCTGAAGCTTGGTTGATCTGAGGTTGATCTTGTGTAGGAAGTGAATGGCAAAGTCATCTGCTGAAAAGAGAGATGGGGAGGAGGTGCTGGTGGATGGAGGAGAGAGTTGAAGGTGTTGAATAGTTGTCTGGGGTTGTGAGACAGAGAGGATATGAGAGTGGTGAAGTAATCCTGTTTGGATAGGGTTAGTGCAGGTTTTAATATGTGCAGTGATCATTTGTATAAGGCGAAGTCATTGGTGGAGCGGGTTTTCTTCCAGCATCGTTCAGCAATTCTGGAAGCTCGCCATGTTTGGTGGAGTCTGTGTGCCAGGGTTGTCTGTTGATTTTGCGGGTTCTATTGTGTGTGAGAGGAGCAACTGAGTCAAGGGGGGTGGTGACTTTGTGGTTGTAGAAAGCGGTTGCTACGTCTTGGTCATTAAGTGAGGATATGGTAGAGAGAGGTGCAAGAGCATCAGAAAGATTGTGAGGGTTAAGGTTTTGTAGGTTTCTGCGGAGGTGTACTAGATGTGAGACAGGAGGAGCAGGTGGAGTGGAGATGGTGGAGAAGGTAAGCAGACTGTGGTCGGAGAGTTTGAGAAGTCAGATATGGGGCAGAGGCAGGTGAAAATGAGGTAAAGTGTGTGTCCATCTTTGTGAGTGGCTCTAGAGGTCCATTGTGAGAGTTCAAAGTAAGAGCAGAGTAAAAGGAGTTTGTTGTAAGCAGAGTGGGGGTGTCGATTGTGATGTTGAAATCTCCCATGATAATAGTAGGGTTGTCAGTGGAAAGAAAATGGACAAGCAAGGAAGCAAAGTGGTCAAGAAAGGCAGTGGTAGGGCCTGGTGGTCAGTAGACAACAGCCACTTGGAGGGGGCTGTAGGAAAATATATATTTTATATATATATTATGTATATTTCTGTATATCCCATATAAGCTAACAGAGAGTAGGCTTTTCAGTTTGGTAGGCCTTGTACAATCATCTGCATTCCTTTCTGTAAATGTATATGAGATCAGGCTTTTTGTCTACAATGTCTACACTTTGTGTGCAATTGTAACATAGTCCTGTTTTGGATATGTAGATCGGGTACAGCAGATATGACATTCATTCCTAACTGAAATGCAAACATCGCTATTATTAACACTCTAGTGGGGCTTTTGTATAATGCTAGACTACTAGTCTTCGCATTTTACAAGATGTATTATTCCTTTGCATTTCAAGGGAAGGATTGTTTTCATCAAACAAAGTTGAACTGATTCTGTTAATTAGTTTTACATTAGCCAATCAGATGACTTTTCATGTTACCCAATGAGGAGAAATTTTATAAGAAATGTTGAAAGATTGTTAAGAGTTAGTAATGTAGGGAGTGATGGAGTGATAGATGAAGGGGTGGATGTATGGATGAATGGAGGTAACATCTAGGTACATTAAGGTACATTCATCCAAAACTTTCTGGGAAAAGAGCTGTCATCATTGCTGTCTTTTGGGCCTGAAATCTGAAATAAAGGCTTCATCTCTGGAAAAGAACCGAGGTTGTCTGTCCTGGAATTTTACCTGGTGGTGGTGAAAGATGGACACGTTCAATAGCTGTGTTATAAGGGCTATAGAGCGGTATATATATACTTCATTGTTCCCGGATGATTGTATGATTGTAACAACAGGGGCATAGATGCGGACAGAGTACACCTCAAAGGAGGAGAGCATGAGGGACGGCAGAGGTGTAGTGAGGACAAAGGAACAGGTGTCAGACAGGAGGAGGCCGACACCTCCACCATGCTTGTTACCAGGGCGAGCGATATGAGTAAGTTGGAGGTTGTCAAAAGAGAGCGAGGCAAGGGAGGCTGTGTCAGAGGGTGTAAGCCAGGTTTCCATCAGACCAAGGAAGTGTAAGTTATATGAGATGAACAAGTCATGTATATAGGAGAGTTTATTGCATACAGACCATGCATTCCAGAGAGCTCAAGGGAGAGAGATAGGAGGAGCAGAGGTCATGGGGACGTGCTTCAGATTCAAGGGGTTAACAGAGTTTATAGCGGTGAATCTGTTAGGAAAGGCAGAGACAATAGTGGGAATGTGCTGAGTGGGCCCTGGGTTAGGGGATATGTCCCCAGAATCCAGGAGGAGCAGAGAGAGGGTGAGCAGGTGGGAGTAGGATAGACTGTAATTTGTCAGGGTCTGTTTGGTGTGTTAGGCATTGATAGTGGAGAAGAAAATGGTGGCAGCAGACAAGTGAGAGGGTAGAATACATGGAGAGATTTAAAGCTTATTGCCCAGCAAGGGTGTTTGGGGATAGGCAAATAGTATCAGGAAAATGGAGGTTGAGATAATGGAGGAAAGGAAAAGCATGGTATGAGGTAGGTTAGTAAGCTACTAGTGGAAAAGAATATGAGTATCTGTTACCTTTGCAATCCTTGTTCAATTGTGGTTTAATTCTGGTTTTAATTCATCACACTCTGAACAGGACCACAGGCGACCATAAGTCACAGGTTACCAGTGTGGGTGAATGTATACTAAGTAAGGTCCTAATCAGACAGTCAGATGTGAACAAGAAATGGGAGGGGTCGAGTCAGAAAATTAGCAAAGTGGGAGAGAATAGAAAACAAGTTTACAAGATGAGCTTTCACTGGATCCATGCATACAGCAGGGGATGTGGGTAGAAGAGATGGCATTGTGATAACAAGTTATAACTATACTAGAGATACACATCAAAGGAAAACAGACAGCAGTGGCAGGATGAGAGTTGTACTTCAGAAGCAGAAACATACCTGTAAATGAAAAGTAGGGTTGATCAGGTCAGAAGGATGGAATTCCATGGAGCTATAGGAGACCAGTGTAAAAGTAGCAAGTATTTGTGAAGTGTAAAAAAAATACATACTTTTCCAAAAAACCTGAAAATTTTAGTGTGCATATTTATTACGCTGAGTCCATTAGCTAAGAACACACCAGCTAAAGGCTAAAGTTGTGGCAAAGTGTATTCCAGGGTTGGGCTTTAAAAAAATAGCCCGAGCACTGAGCATCTCACAGTGCACTGTTCAATCCATTATATGTAAATGGGAGGCGTATGGCACAAGTGCTAACCTACCAAGATATGGCCACATTCCTAAACTGACAGCCCAGAGAAGGAGAGGACTAATTAGAGAAGCAGCCTAGAGACCCAGGGTCACTCTGAAGGAGCTGTAGAGATCTACACTCAAGTGGGAGAATCTGTCCACAGGACAACTATTAGTTGTGTGCTCCACATATCTGGTCTTTGCTGAAGAGTGGCAAGAAGAAAGCCATTTTAGAAATTTGCCATAAGTCCTATTTGCAAAACACTATGTAAGTGACCCAGCAAGCATGTGGAAGAAGGTTCTGTGTTCAGATAAGTCAAAAGGGAAATTTTTAGCCTAAATGCCAAATTATATTTGTGGAAGAAAGCCAACACTGCACATCACTCTGAAAACACCATCCCCAATGGTGAAGAATGGTGGTAGCAACATCATGCTGGTCAGAGTTGATGGGAAGAAGGATAGAGCTAAATACAGGACAATTCTGGAGGAAAACTTATTAGGGTGCGTTAACAGGGTAAAGACCAAATACCGGTCGGGAAATCCCAACTGGTATTTGGTCTTTTTTTTGGCATGCAGGGGATGGCTTTTGTCCGTAGTTTACAGATTCAAGCCCTCCCTCTTCGCACCCACATGTTCATGTTCCGCCCATTTTGGGTGGAAGAATGAACATGTTCTAAGTTTTTCGGAATACCAGCGGTGTAAAAAAATTTCCGCCGGAATATCCGTGCAGTGGGGACTGCTGCACAAATTTTCTATTGAAGACTATGGGGGAGCATTGCTTGTCGGTATTCAGACGGTTTGTAAAACCACAAACCGTCTGAAAAACCGACAAATAACCTGTGCTGTGGGGACAAGCCCTTAGAGTCCAGACCTAAATCCCACTGAGAATCTGTTTCATGACTTGAAAGTTGCTGTGCACAAATGTTCACCAACCAATATGACTGAGCTACAGCTATTTTAAAAAGAAGAAAGCTCAAAAATTCCAACCTCCTGCTGTGCAAAGCTGGTAGTGATGTATCCTAACAGACTACAGCTGTCATTGTAGCTACAGGTAGTCCTACAAAGTAGTGACTCAAGGGGCTGAGTACATACACAGGCCACACTTTTTAGTTTTTTTAATTTGCAAAAATTTGGAAAAGCACGTTATTTTATTTACAGTTCACAAATACTTGCTACTTTGTGTTGCCCGATTACATAAAAGCAATGCAATACATTTAAATTTGTGGCTGTAATATTTAAAAATGAGGAACAGTTCAAGGGGTGTGAATGCTTTTGCAACCCACTGTGTTTATAAATTATTTATCATCTAAGAATTAAAAATTAACAATTTGTTGAAATATTTATCTTTTATTTTGTCTGGTAGTCAGCCAGTAGTTTGTGGTAAGTAGAGATGGGCGAAATTCGATTCGCCAAATTTTCCGGCAAAATTCCTTTCGACCCGAATTTCTTTGTGATGAATTGCGTTAAAAAACAGCTAATTCCTGGCTGCAGAGAGCCTGTAGCGTGTTGTAGAACATTGTGTCATGTTCAAATATGCAAACGGAGCATGGTTTGGTCTTCATACAATGCTGTGTTTTAGTGTGACACGCAGATGACAGCCGCCGCTATTAGAATCGCTTCACACTTCACTTCTCTGGGCAGTTACAGGGGCAAAACTGACCAAATAACTGAAGTGGGAATGCAGCCTGACAAGGTAATCTCAGCGCCAGCTGGAAAGAACCAAGCTGAGGGCCAAGATCCTACTATAGCGTCAAAGCGCGTACTCCTTTTACATCAGATGATTCCACAGAATATGACAGAACCTGTTCTGTTAAACGCTGATACATGTAGAGCCCCCCCAAAAGAGTGGAGAGGGTTGTCGGCAGTAATTTTGCGTTGACGTCACTGATCATGTTGCCCTTCCTTTCATCCATCAGTGTTCGCTTTCAATCGGTCAATAATTTGTCAGCATTGCTAAAGCCAAAAACAAACAGGAGTTGATCCAAAACAGAGATGACCAGTAAATGGGATATTTGCATGTCTTCTGTGTTCTGTATCCACTCCTGCTTTTGGCTACCTAATCATCAGACAATCCTGATCCTGATTGTAAGAGTGGCACAATGACAGGTTGAGAAGGTGGCAGCAACATCAGTAGGCCACTGAGTGGCACAATCACACAGTATGGTGGTGGCAGCACTATAAGTAGGCCACAGAGTAGCACAATCACAGAGGGCAGTGACCAGTGTCAGGGCTTCACTTGTCTGTGTCTTGGTGTGTGTCTCTGACCGGTCCCTGACATTATAGCAGGCCCATACCCAAGTCAACTCTCCCGGCGATTCAATATGAGTACCGACTAGTGTTGAGCGATTATTATCAACAAAGTTGAAATCGGCACAGTTTTTATGTTGATCGAAATTTTTAGATCATGCGATAATTTAGGTTAAAATCTGTGCATCATCTATTAAGATCGCGCCATTTTCGGCGCTTCCTGTCATTTTGGCGGCCAGCAAATCAGCTTACAGAATAGAGCAGGGTGAGATGTGTGTGCGACATCATGACTGGGATGTGTACGGTTGCGATTGGCTGGAAAAATCGAATGACCTCATTTTACATAGAACAGCCCTTCCTGTTCATGATCAGTGTCTCTCAGCGTCTCATAGCAGTAGGACGTGCGCTCTGCCTGTGTCCAACCAGCTCAGCGAAATTATTCTATTTCTTCACAGAGAAAGCTCTACTGTTAGCTGTGATCCTTACAACTTAGTTAGATCAGAGATTGGAAGATTTTATGTAGTTAGGTAGAGAATTTTAAAGGAGCATCTACCGCTGTAAAGTCACGGAGGAGAGCGGGGGGAAGTGGGTGGGGGGGCCCGCGGGCGAACACAGACAAGCTCTATAAAGAATAATGGATAAAGTTCACCAAGACTTAGTGTAGACATTGCACTGCAATAGCTTTTTTAATTAACATTTTTTTCTTTTAAATATTTTGGATTTTGGGGCAGCCCGAACTTATATTGGGGATACACATCTTTTCTAGTAACTGCGGGTCTCTTTGAAGGTCAAACCCACTTTATTACAAAACATTTCAGATAGGTGTTCTTTTTCAATTTGCATTCCCCTGTTGATATAGCCACCTTGCAGTTAAATTAAACCACAATTTTGTAGCAGCAAAGGGTTATAAGTCCAAAAATCCCTTTTTTTATCCGAATACATTACAGATCCCTTGTTTTTTTCATTTTTGCGACTACATTTTGGGTTCATTGAGAAAACCTTCATTTAAATTGAAACAGAAATTTTTTTAAGCCACCCAGGAATTGATAGGTGCCAAAAAATACCTTTTATTATCCGAATACATTACAGATACGTGTTTTTTCACTTTGGCACACTACAACTTTGTTCATTGAGGCACCTTGCACTTAAATGTGAATACAGCAATTTTGTAGTCACCACAGGTGAATTGATAGGTGTCAAAAAATACCTTTTATTATCCGAATACATTACAGATCAGAGTTTTTGCACTTTGCCCAGTCCAGATTTGTTATAGAGCCAACTTGCATTTCAATTTGAATACAGCAATTGTGTTGTTACCACAGTTGAATTGATGCGTGCCAAAAAAACCTTTTATTATCCGAATACATTACAGATACGTTTTTTTTTTCACTTTGGCGCACTACAGCTTTGTTCATTGAGGCACCTTGCACTTAAATGTGAATACAGAAATTTTTGTAGTCACCACGGGTTTGAATTGATAGGTCCCAAAAAAAATCCCTTTTTAAATATCCGAAAACATTACAGATACGTGTTTTTTTCACTTTGGCGCGGGCCCCAGCTTTGTTGATAGATCTACTTTGCAGTTAAATTTGAATACAGCAATTTTGAGTCACCACAGGTGAATTGATGGGTTTGCCAAAAAATACCTTTTATTATCCGAATACATTACAGATACGTGTTTTTTCACTTTGGCGCAGGCCAGTTTTGTTGATAGATCTACTTTGCAGTTAAATTTGAATACAGCAATTTTGTAGTCACCACAGCTGAATTGAAAGGTGCCAAAAATACCTTTTAATATCCATATCCCATTTCAGACGGGTGTTTTTTTCACTTTTGGTCAGTCAAGCTTTGTTGATAGATCTACTTTGCAGTTAAATTTGAATCCAGAAATTTTTTGTTTTGATTTGAGGGATTTAAGAATAGCTGTGATTTGCCTTCTTTAATAAGAGACTTTCCAAAACTGTTCCATACCTTCTCAAATTTTTATATTTCGAACATGGAGCGCAATTCAGGGGGTAAGCGAGCACAGAGGGGGGTGGGACATGGTGGTAGGGGTACGAGAGAAAGTGCTCCTTCTTGTGCTGGCGACAACACCATGCCAGGGGATCGTCAGTTGCGGGACCGTCAGGCCTGTCATCACTGGGTCAGGGCCCTGTGAATCTCAGTAACGAACAGCGTCGCCAATCTGTCCTTCAGTGGTTAAATGCAACCTGCATCCAGCAGTCTTACCTCCTCGTCCTCCCCAGTCAGGGCCACAAATTCATCATCAGCATCATCAGCATCCGTCCAACAAGAAGCAGCCCAAATGTCAACTCGCGTACCCACCACTGTGGATAATCCATTTTCTGAAGACCTCTTTGATGACAAAATGCGGTTGGGGTCAGAAGGCATGTTAAAAGATCAACAGGACAAAGAGGATGATTTCTCTTCTCTGACGCCCATTTTACTGATGCCATCAAGGAGGAGAAGGAAGCCAGTCAATCGGCAAAAATCCCGGGCGATCGGCAACGCCTTGCAGTCCCTCTTGCTTAAGCCCGCACCCCGGGATGCAGAATGTCAGGACGACGAAGTCACCTGTGTTGATGATGATGATGACGACATTGGGGACCAACAGGGTCTTTTCAGCAGATTTTGCTTGCGACACTTAAACACTGGACGAGGAGGAAGACGATGGGGTAGTGTCAGAAACGTGTTCCGCCTCAAAAAGGGAGAGGGCGGTCCAGAATCCGCTGATATGATTCCGCCACCCAAACGGTCAGCGAAACCCCGCTCCTCGCTTATCGCTGTCAAAAAAGGTCCAGGACCTCTCAAGCCGGGGCCTTCTTTGAGCAAGCCTCTGATTCACCCAGCGATGTCATATGCCGCCTTTGCTGTAAACGCATAAGTAGAGGCAGGAACCACCACCAACATGTCTAGTCACACCCACAGTCCAACCACTGTCACACCCTCTGTCTCCGCCTCCTCCTCCACCACCACCAGGCAATCCTCAGCTGCCCATGTCTCTCAGAGTCATGATCAGGGATCAGCCTCCGCTTCAGCCTCCACCGTCGCCCGAGTACCACCAGCACCACCAGAGACCCATCCTACCCCTTCTCCTCCTTCCAGTTTGATGCCCTGCATGCCGTACAGCGGCCAGTCTATAGCAAGCCTTCTGTCTTCCGGGTTTTGGGAGCAGAAGAAAACATTTTAAAACCCAAACCATCCCAAAGCCAAAAGCCTGAATGTCGCATTGCCGGGCTTTGGCCTTGGAAATGTTGCCTTTCCGTCTGGTGGCACAGATGGGTTTCCGCCACGTCATGGCCCTTGCCCTCCCCCCAATACCAGATGCTGAGCAGGCATTTCTTTGCCAGAAAAGCTGTCCCTGCCCTGGCCAACCACGTGTCATCTAAAATTTCAAGCGCGTTGTCTGCATCTGTGGCCGGAAAAGTCCATCTGACCACCGACACATGGATAGTAACACGGCCAAGGCCGCTAATATCTCTGTACAGCTCACGGGTGAGCTGGGGGATGTCTCTGGGGTGACAGTGGCTCTCAGGCTCGGCGCACGCTCTGCAAAACCGCAGGGATGGTGCAGGGTTCTTTCCCCCAAGGTCCTCTGGTGGCATCACGTGCCCAGAGAAACCAGGCCGTGTTGAAATTAATCTGTCTTGGAGACCGTCCACACACAGGTCAGGAGCTGTGGAGGCTCTCCGCAACGAACGAGCGCTGGCTGGGTGCCAAGAACCTTGTCCAAGCAAGGTGGTGGCGATAACGGTGCGAAATATGCTAGCCGCCCTTAAAATCGGCAGGCTGGAGCACATCCCTTGCCTGGCAAATGTCATTAACCTTGCCCATCCAGAAATTTCTAAAGAGCTACCCGGACTGGACTCCCTTTCTGGGGAAAGGGCCGAAACTAAGTTCGCACTTCCGCCGTTCGCACTCTGCTTCGTCCCGCCCTGGCTGCTTTGCAGCGTCAGCTCGGCCCCCCCGTCAACCATCTCAGTGTTGATGTGGCAACACGCTGGAATTCCACCCTCCACATGCTCCAGCGATTGTGGCAGAAAGCGCAATGCCATTATGCAGTACGAAGTGACACAAGGCCTGACAAGCACGGTGCGGACCTCGGGGTGGTTGAGCCACCGAGAGTGGAGGCAGGTGAAAGAGCTCGAAACCAAACCTTGCCAGTTTTGAAAAGTGCGGTCAGTGCGGTCAGTGCGACAATGCCCTTGTCAAATGAGCATTGTGGTGATCTTAGTTCGGGAACGATCGTTTGACACCTGAAACAACAGGTCCCGCCAGCGACGGAGGAGGAACGGACACAGATGCGGACACGGAGCCTTCTTCCGTCAAATCCACAAGGCCCGACAGTTTCCCAATTTCATCGTATTCATTAGGCAGTGGTTCGGGTCCAGGGCTATTGCAAGGGGGAGCATCACCTCTCAGGGTGCATCATCTCAGGCAAGTCAGGGCTGTTTTGAAGCTGTGCCGAGGAGGGGGTGAGGAGGTATTCTAGACACCGATGTTACCGACGCCCCCTGCCTTGGAAAGAGGTTGGCGCAAATTTTGAGGGGGAGGAGGAAGATGAGGAAGATCATTTTGCTAGTGCTCCTCGACCCAGAGGCTTGGGAAATCAAGGCTCCACCCTCTCACATGAGTTGTTTGGGAAATGCTCCTTTTTCCTCCAACAAGATCCTCGCATTAAGGCCCCATCAAAATGAACAACAGTTACTGGGTGGCCACCCTCCTGGATCCCCGGTTACAAAACAAAACTCAGCACTTTCCTTCTACCCACCCAAATAGAGATAAAATGCAGGAAATGGAGACCTTGCTGATTGATCAACTGGAACATCTGTTCGTCTGCTTCCCCGTTCCCCAAATGTCAGGGTGGAACAACATCAGCGACGTGACAGCAGTAGAGTGCCAAGTAGCCATAGCGGCGCAGCAGCAGCAGGGAAGGTGGCAGAAGCCTAATGGGTGACCTCTGGCAATCTTTATTTAAACCCCCTCACCAACGCATGCAATGCAGGGCACACATACAAACACACAGAGGGCCCAGCTTTAAAATCATGGTGCAAAGACTATCTGCGTCTCAACATCGATGTTTTTGGATTGTTCCCGGACCCAATAGACTTCTGGTATCCAAAATGGACGAATGGGCCCCAGCTCGCTTCGCCCGACGCCATAGAGGTGTTGTCCTGCCCAGCAGCCAGCGTCATATCTGAGTGGACCTTCAGCACAGCGGAGGAGTCCCTTTCAGACAAACGCATCCGGCTTTCCACAGATAATGTGGATCGTTTGACTTTCGTCAAGATGAATCAGGGATGGATCTCTGATGATGATGTGGCCCCCAAATTTCCGAGGGCACCGATTAGTGCCGGTCCACTTTACATTCCTCTTCAAACAGAAATGGTCCCCCTTGAAAACTTTTTTTTTAAAATGATCATTTCTTACTGCTTTTTTATTCTCTTTTCCTAACAGTTCATTTTGCTGGTTTTTGCTGTGAGGAACTGTAAAAGACAGCAAGGTTCATGACAACCACCGTATTCCATTTACTCACTTTAATTCTTTTGAAGTTTTCGCATTGTCAATTTGGTTTTTGAGGTGATTGCTGGGGAGAAAACAGCTATTTATGGTCCTTTGGGAAAAAGAAATGTGGCTTTTAAGTGGGATTTCTCCCCTCACAATTTTTTAATAGGGCTGAAGTCAATTTAATAAATTTTTTGGGTCATATTGCTGTGAGATACAGCAATAATCATGTCCCTTTGGAACAGAAATGTTGGCTTTTAAGTGGCATTTCTCCCTCTCACAATTTTTTAATAGTGGCTGAGAATCATATTATAATTTTTGTGGTTTATGTTCTGGAGATATAGCAAATAATCATGGTCCTTTTGGAATGAAATTTGGCTTTTAAGTGGCATTTCTCCCTCACCAATTTTTAATAGTGGTGAGAATCAATTTATAATTTTTTTGGGTCATGTTGGCTGTGAGAACAGCAATAATCAGGTCCTTTGGAAAGAAATGTGGCTTCAAAATGGCATTTTTCCCTCACAATTTTTAACGATAGGCTGAGAATTCAATTTTAATAATTTTTTGGGTCATGCGGCGTTGAAATGGAGCAATAATAAACGTCCTATTAAAAAAAAAAATTTTGTTATCTAACAGACATTTGTTCTTCACAATTGTCCCAAAGTGGCTCAAGGGTCATGCCCTTTTAATTTTGGGGGCATTTTGCTGTACAATCAGCTATCTACAGTCCAATTATAAAAAAATGTTGTTTCTAACAAAAACATTGTTCTTCACAATTGTCCAAAATGGCTCAAGGGTCATGGTTTGAATTTTTGGGGGCATTTTTCTTGACATGCAGCTTTTACTGGGAGCCCTATTATAAATTTTTTTTGTTTTCTAACAGACATTTGTCTTCACAATTGTCAAAAGTGGCTCATGGGTCATGTTTTTTGAATTTTTTGAGGCATTTTGCTGTGAAAATGCAGCTAGACTACAGGTCCTATTTTAAAAAAGTTTGTTTTCTAACAGACATTTGTTTCTTCACAATTGTCAAGAGTGGCTCAAGGGTGATGGGCTCGTCAGAAACATAATAAGTAAAGGAAAACTGTTTAAAGACACATATTGCAAAATGACTTGTTTTTGCAATCTTAACAAAGCTATCAATCCCTGTAATGAGACAACCCATTTAATACAAATTAAAAAAGAGAACCAAAAACATGGTGAATCCATTCCCTATTTTAAAAATGTTTTTTTTCCCCAAAAATTAAACTACAAAAAAACTTTGGATTGAACGAAATAGCTGGTAAAAAAAATTCCTCTGAATTGTAACAAGGGAGGACAGGAAAACTTGACCAGATGTAGGTTTATTCAGAGACATGGAGTATTTGGGGCACAGATAGAAACAAAGTACAGAGACAATTTCCTAAAGCACGTTGAAATAAAATGAAAAAAGAATGCCAAAAAAAAGGGCACCTGGGGGAACAGGACGTTACCACCAGTATTTTCCAGGTGAAGGCTCAATGGTCCGCCCATACGGAGGGCAACGCAACCCAGACAGGGACAGTATAGTCCATGAAACAAAAATGGTGGGTTGAAAGACTCCTTTTTCCGGCAACTTTTTAATCTGGGGTCAAGCAGGTTTGGGGGACATGCTGTGGCCCAGGACAGGAAGTCAATGTCCAGTGAAACTAAAATAGTGGTTGAAAGACTCCTTTTTTCCCGGCACTTTTTAATCTGGGGTCATGCAGGTTTGGGGGTATGCTGTGGCCCAGGACAGGGATAGTCAATGTCCAGTGAAACTAAAATGGTGGTTCAAAGACTCCTTTCCCGCACTTTTTAATCTGGGGTCTGCAGGGTTTTGGGGCTCATGCTGTGGCCCAGGACAGGTATAGTCAATGTCCAGTGAAACTAAAATGGTGGTTGAAAGACTCCTTTTTCCGGCACTTTTTAATCTGGGGTCATGCAGGTTTGGGGCTCATTTCTGTTGGCCCAGGGCAGGTATAGTCAATGTCCAGTGGAACTAAAATGGTGGTTCAAAGACGTCCTTTTTTCCCCGGCACTTTTTAAATTGCGGGTCATTCAGGTTTAATGGTCATAACTGCGGGTCCAGGACAGGTATATCAATGTCCATGAAACTAAAATGTTGGTTTGAAAAAAACTCCTTTTTCCGGCACTTTTTAATCTGGGTCATGCAGGGTTTTGGGGGGCATGCTGTGGCCCAGGAGAGTATGGTCAATGTCCCCGTGAAACTAAAATGGTGGGGTTTAAAGACTCCTTTTTCCGGGACTTTTTAATCTGTGGGTCAGACAGGGGTTTTAAAGGTCATACTGTGGGACAGGACAGTATAGTCAATGTCCAGTGCTACTAAAATGGTGGTTGAAAGACTCCTTTTTTTTTCCCGGCACTTTTTAAATCTGGGGGTCCCTGCAGGTTTGGGGCTCATGCTGCGTTCCAGGAAAAGGATATTCAATGTCCAGTTCAAGTAAAATGTTGGTTCAAATCATACTGCCTTCCCGGCACTTTTAATTTGGGTCGTGCAAGTTTAAGGGGCATGCCTGTGGTGCAAGACAGGGATAGTGAATGGTGTGTGAGTTTTTTTTCTGTGGCTTTTTATAACCTAAATTTTGTTGCCTAAGATGTAGCACGTATCCATTTGACCCGTGTGGATGTTAATTCCATCTTCTCCATCCCTGTTTGGGTGTAAGAATGAAGGTGTTGTTGCTCTCCCATAGACTTTAATGGTCATCGATCATAATCTACCATCGACCATCGAATATCTTGTCGATGATGGTCGACTATCGACCATTGACCGATGTCGATGGCCAACGTAATCGCTCAACACTAGTACCGACCTGTTGGTCACCAATTGCTTGGACGAGTTGGCAACTCAGCTCCAGAACATCCAGATGTAATTTAGACGTATATGGGACAAAAAAATACAGACACCCTGTATTTTAGTCCAAATTACCCCACAATCAAGATGTTAAATTAAGCCTTGGATATGAAATACTGTACAGAACAACAAGATGTAATTTAGGCGTATATGGGACTAAAAAAAAAAAAACACTCGGTGTTTGAGTCCAAATTAAACCACAATAAAGAGGTTAAATTAAGCATTTACAAGTGTGTGTCATATACACACTTGTAAAGGTCTTTCACTCCAGTAGCTGAAAAAACGAGTTTCTTTGCTAAAGAGTGCATTATAGTACAGCAGCCAGATGCTTATTGACAGGAGTCACAGTGAGAAGTGTGAGAATGTAACATGGCATCCGTATTTATAGAGCTGTGACGGCACATTAGCCCACTGGTTCCTGATTTGCTTCATGTCTGCACATGTCATTGAGGGTGTTCCTTTCTTCCTCCCACAGTTCTCTGCCCCATGTCACGGCATGTGCTCGCGGACGTTTTATAAAAAAAAAATGATTCGTTTCCTGCAAAGTACCATAAAGTTTGGCTTCGTGCAGAACCGAAGTTTTCCTGAAATTCTAAACGAATTCCACTTCGTTACAATCGATTCGCCCATATCAAGTGGTAAGTTATAAAACGTGTATTTTTGTCTTCCTTCTTTTTTCTGATGCATCTGGCAATATTTGACTGTGGACAGTCAGAAATGTCTGTGGGTACATCTGCCAAACATACAGGACAACTCGTGCTTTATCTGTCAGCAATCTCATGCTTCTTTTCAACTTAACATTTCATATTATCTTCAATCCAGAATTCTGTGATATACACAGGTGAATCACTTTATTGTGACCATAGGCATATCTCATGAAGGAGGCTGATACTAGGCGGACCCAACGTGTTGGGTACATCCCAATGGCCTTTATCTCTTCTGCTGATGCTAAGCTGATCAGTTGGTACAAAAGCCGTGGCCGAGAGGAGGAACAAAAAAGAACCCTAATTCCATGGAGAAAAATGTGAGGGAGGGACCTTTGTCTCCCAATGAATTCTGACGAGAAAAGGATTTTACGGTAATTGCATAAATCCAATTTTCTCACCAATGTCATTGAGGGACACAGCACCTTGTGATGTCCAAGAGCAGTCCCAAAGGGTGGGAGACAAAAGCACCTTAAGACCGAGGTTTGCGTCAGCCGCGGCTAAGGTATGGATCTGGTAGAACTTAGAAAAAGTATGGACCGAGGCCCAGGTGGCACCTTTGCAAACCTGTAAAGCTGAGGCTTGATGCCGAACCGCCCAGGATGCACCAACTGCTCGTGTGGAGTGAGCAGTGACCAAAAACGGAAGGGGTTCCCCCCTAGACCGATAGGCTTCCGATATTGCAGACCGGATCCAGCTGGCAATGGTGGCCTTAGAGGCCACCAGGCCCCAGCATGGGCCCTCTGGAATGACAAAGAGGGCTTCAGAGCGTCTAAAGGTTTCCGTTACAGAGAATTAGATGTGAACGGCCCTGACTAAGTCTAAACAATGAAACGCTCGCTCTTGGGGATGAAAGGGCAAGGGGCAAAAAGAGGGCAGAACTATGTCCTTATTGATATGAAACCACCTTAGGGAGAAACAAAGGAACAGGACACAAAACAACCTTGTCCTTATGCAGAACCAAGAAAGGGGACTTGCTTGATAAAGCCGCTAGTTCAGACACTTGGCAAATGGAGGTAATGGGCACCAGAAAGCCTACCTTCCATGAAATTAAACGTAGGGAAACTTCCCGTAGTGGCTCAAAGGGTGAAAACTGCATGGCCTTCAAAACAAGATATAAATCCCATGGTTCGATAGGCCTATGAACCAGAGGATGAAATGAGTGACCCCCTGCAAAAAGGTTTTAACCTGTGAAAGAGAGGCCAATTTGCGCTGAAACAAAATTGAGAGAGCAGAAATCTGACCTCTCAAGGAGGCGAGGCCGAACCTGAGCTCCAGGCCTGACTGTAAAAAAGACAGCACCCCTGGAGTAGAACATACCAAGGTGTGAAATTTCCAGACTTCAGCCCAGGCGAAAAAGGTCTTCCAAATACGGTAATAGATCCGGGTGGACTGAGGCTTACGTGCCCGAATCATTTTCTAGATAACAGCTCGTCCAAACGCTTTTTAAAAAGCTTACCGCCAGAAAATGGAAGCGCCACCAATAACTTATTGGAGGCTGCATCCACAGACCAAGATTTCAACCACAGGAACCGGCGAATGGCCACCGCATTGGCCAAAGCTTTAGCTATTAAATGGGCTGACTAAAGCGAAGTGTCACACAGGAACTTCGAAGCGCCATAAAGCTGGGAAGCGAGATTCAACAACTCCTCTGTAGAAGCTCCAGCTGACAGTCCCTGCTGCAGCTGCTTAGACCAGAATATGCAAGCTTTGCTGACCCACGAAGACACAAACGCAGGTCGCAGGGCTGCCCCAGCCGCTTCAAAGGCGGATTTACAATACTCGTCAAGACGGGTTGCTATCATCAAGGACTGCTCCATCTGACCGGGGTGGCCGTAGATTTCGAGAGCCGGGTGACTGGGGCATCCACTGAAGGGACCCCCGACCACTTTGTCACTGATTCCTTCGGAAAAGAACAAAGTGCATTAAGCTGTCTTGTAGGAAACAAATGCCTAACAGAATGTTTCCACTCCCTGGAAACCAGTTCCTCAAGCTCCGGATGTGTAGGGAACACCAAACGCTGCCACCTGCTGCGTTTAAAGGAGACCTCCTCCTGAGAGGCTAGATATCCTCATTTTTAACATAAGGGGCCTGACACCCCGGGAAAAGGGGCTTGACCCTGCTGCCATTCCATCCTCTCTGTCTGGCTCAGAGTCAAACCAGGGGACCCCCACTGAAAAACCCGAGCCCCCCGGCAGGAGCCTCTACTCTGACCAATTCCGCAGGAGAGACCTCGGGGTGATAACAAAAAGAGAAGAGAGCCTAACCCTCCACATGAACTCCTGTATGGGCTGCACCGGGCCTGACCCGGGGAGGTGCAGGCGGCAGCAGCAGGACGCAGCCTCTATGGCCAAAACCCATAACCGGGGACAGTCTGGACGGGCCCCCCACTCTATGAGAGCCTTTGGCCCTTTCCCGGGGGCACCGACCCTACAGGGGGGGCGGGCCCCACGGCGGTCGGCTGAGGACAATGCAAAGGGCAAAAGGGGACGGGCTGCCACATGAAATTTCTCGTGGCAACGGGCCAGGCGAAGTAATCCGACCGCTTGGGCTGGGGGGGTTTTAACCCCTTGTCCTGGAAAGGGAATGGCGCAAGGTGCGTGGCAGGCCAACTTACCCCCAAAAAGGGCTGGCCCCACAAAGCCAGTAAGCAGCAAACAGCCAGGGCCGAACGGAAAATGGCTTTTAGGTTTTCCCGCTCCCAACACGGGCCCCCCGGCTGCTGAGGTCCGCCCCATTCTGGGGGGGGGGCCCCGGAACTTTTTTGGGGGCTGCCCCCGGGGGGGTACAACCAGGAGAGAGAGCGGCCCCAGTTTCGCCTAGGCCCCGGAAGCCGGGGGGAAAATTTTAATTTTCGGCCGAGCCCGCGCTTGTCCCAAACATTGCGGAAGCCGGGAAGGAGCATCTGCCCGCCCCTGGGAGGGGCCCCCCTACCCCAGCAGCCATGCCAAGCCCAGAAAATCGGTACCCCCGGGGAAAAAGGGGAAGCGGGGGGCCCCCAGGAAAACAGATTTTCCCGGGGCCCTTCCCCAAAACCCCTAAAAAGGGAAAGGAAAAAACCCCGACTACCCCCAAAAGGGGGGGAATTTGGGGTACCCCTATCCAACGTCTTCGGGCGCGCGGCTCACCCCCGGTACCATCCCCGGAGGGAGGCACCAAATCCAAAAAAAGGGTGTGGGGCAACTGACTGGTTTTTACGCCCTCACGTGACAAGCACGGTAAAATTCGCACTGATGACCCCCCGATAGGGGAGAGGGGCCCGGACGGGTCACTTTTCCACTAGTGGAAACCGGGGGCTCGGCACCTTCCAAAAGGTAAGCGAGTGCCAATCACCTTCCAACAGGTGGGGCAAGCGCCAATCACCCCTGCAAAGAAACAAAAAATAACAAAAAAGCAGAGCTGCGAGAGCGTCTGCCTCCACGGACACAGGCTAAACTGATCACCGGCTCAACAGGAGGGGTTAGGCCTTTTTTGGGAAACCCAAACTGGACTTTTTAGGGTCTTTCAAAGGCCTTTTTTCCTCCAAAAAACCAATTGGGAGAAAATCAGTTTCTTTTGGAAGAAATTTTTATTTTTCTTGGATTTTCTGCATTCAATTCTTTGCTTTTCTTTTAATTTTTTCCATTCTGGGGGGTTTATTTTTGGGAAGGAAACCTTGGGGGTT